>PISX010007646.1:0-87366 GCA_004024625.1 Mellivora capensis | reverse complement strand
GCTTCCCTATGACCCTGCAATTGCGCTACTGGGTATTTACCCCAAAGATACAGATGTAGTGAAAAGAAGGGCCATCTGTACCCCAATGTTTATAGCAGCAATGGCCACGGTCGCCAAACTGTGGAAAGAACCAAGATGCCCTTCCATGGACGAATGGATAAGGAAGATGTGGTCCATATACACTATGGAGTATTATGCCCCCATCAGAAAGGATGAATAAGCAACTTTTGTAGCAACATGGACGGGACTGGAAGAGATTATGCTGAGTGAAATAAGTCAAGCAGAGAGAGTGAATTATCATATGGTTTCGCTTATTTGTGGAGCATAACAAATAACATGGAGGACATGAGGAGTTGGAGAGGAGAAGGGAGTTGAGGGAAATTGGAAAGGGAGGTGAGCCATGAGAAACTATGGACTCTGAAAAACAACCTGAGGGTTTTGAAGGGGCGGGGGGTGGGAGGTTGGGGGAGCCAGGTGGTGGGCATTAGGGAGGGCATGCATTGCATGGAGCACTGGGTGTGGTGCAAAAACAATGAATACTGTTACGCTGAAAATAAATAAAAATAAATAAATTTAAAAAAAAATAAAGGGAATCTGGAGACTTCAATGACATTTACTGTGATTTTAAAATATTAATGAAAATTAGTATTCTTAAGCAGTAAATTATAATTATTATTGCATGTTGATGTGGTGTGGGTTGTTTTTTTTTTTTGTTTTGTATTACCAGAATTTCCTACGCCTGGATTAGACTATAAATTTTTATTATTTGCACTATATCTTTGGCTTTGGGTGACATTTAATTTTGTTACTGCTTCAGAGCATCTCAGTCAAAAAATTAAAAACGTTGGAAGAAATGTGAGGAGGTAAAAGGTATTTTAAAAATTTTGCTGGACGGGGGGCGCCTGGGTGGCTCAGTGGGTTCAGCCTCTGCCTTCGGCTCAGGTTATGGATCCCAGGGTCCTGGGATTGAGCCCCACATCGGGCTCTGCTCAGCATGGAACCTGCTTCCTTCCCTCTCTGCCTGCCTCTCTGCCTACTTGTGAACTCTGTCAAATAAATAAATAAAATCTTAAAAAAAAAAAAGCTGTTAACATAATCTAAAAGCTTCTCAGGATTCAGACTAAATCCAGACCTCTACCTATTCTTCTGGAGGGACTACAATGTGTGGTAAGCAAACTTTAATTTGCAGACACATTGCCAAATTCAATGTAAATGGATCACAATAGAGAACCAACACATAAATGATCCTATAGGTTCTGCCTGCATAAAGTCTACTTTTCTTTCAAGAACTGAGTCATGTATCTCTTCTCTTTGAAGTATACCTTCCCACTCCCCCAAAGCTAGCTTTGAGATGCTCTCATTGCTGTGAACTTTTAAGTTACTCATCTATTTGATGACACTTAGTTTTTCCTTTGTATTCATTATTTAATTACTTAGACATTGCATCTATCCCGGTTGGATTTCTAGTTCACCATAGAAAGATCTTGGTCTAATGACCAATATGCTTTCCAATTATCACCACCAAAGGTGACAAATACTTTGTTATTTGAATAATAGGGAACATTACGATGTTCTTACTAGAAGTTCCATGTAAAATAATATTTCAATTAGTGCTTTGTGCTGCTCTCCGTTTTTCTTTGTAAGTAGCCTTATCTTTAGTAATTTGAGTTTTCATCACAGACTCAATGTACTTTAAGAACTAAGAGTCACACATACATAGAACATTAAAACTGTTAATCAGAGTTCATTGTGGTGTGCAGTAGAGAGGAAAGACATCCCAAGGAATGGTGACTCAGTCTGGACGACCTTGAAGGATAAAGAATATGGTAAAGGTAGAGAGGATGGGGAGGGCTTTCAAATGGAGACCAGGATGGGCCACATTTGGAGATGACAAAGTGCCTGGCATGATGAAAGCCAGGGCTGGGAGGAGGATGGCAGCAGCAGAAGGTGCCTGTCAGACCCCAGTCCTGCCACTCTTGGAAGCCAAGTCCACTGCGGACATAGATGTTCCTGCTGCTTTCTCTCCCTGCCTGTGGCGGTTAGGCTTCTCTTCAGCCTTCCTGATGAAACTCTTTAACGCCTTAAGTTTCCCAATTATTTCTTGCTAATGAATTCTGTGTGTGTTTTTCAGTACTCATTGTCTTAAAAATAAAATATAATCAGTGTCTAAAAGTCCAACAGGTAATTCTGATGTAAAAATTCATTCTCTTCCTCAGTGGGGTGAACTTTTTCTTCCCAGTTATATGCATAGGTGCCTCTTGTTTTGTGGGAAATACTGGTGTAAAAATCCATTCATTCAGTAAATATGAGTGTCTCCTATGAGGCAGACATTGTTCCAGAAGTTCTATGCATTTGCAAATATGTGTGACACAGGGCAGTCCCTACTGTCATGTAATTAATTACTCTTTAATGGAAGGAGACATGATAAACAAGTATGTTAGTTGCTGTTAAGCCCTAAGGCAAAAAGTAAAACAAATAGAGGTACTATCTTAAAGTTAGGAGCAGATCCTGTGAGGATCTTCCGTCGGGAATGTTCTAGGAGTAAAAAAAAAAAAGGGGGGGGGTGGATTATTCTAGATGTGTTCAAGGGAAGGGCAAGAGTCACAGTAGTGGAGGGTCATGAGCACAGGTAGAAAGGAAATTGGAGAGAACGGAGGTAAGAGGACAAAACTTAGATCTTACTCTCCGTGAAGTCAGAAGTCATTGGAGGGTACGAGAGGAAGTGTGGTGATCTGACTTAACAATTTCAGAGGATCACTCCAGCAGCTGTGTTGAGAAGAGAATGTAGAGTGGCAATGCTGGGAGCTGGGAGACTGCTAAGCAGCTTGAACAGAGAGGTGTTCGGTGAACAGGGCTGTTGGTGGAAGCCAGGTCTATCACGTAGAGCTGGCAGAAGTTGTCGATGGATTGGATGGCAACTGTGTGTGTGAGGGGACTTTTTTGGCTTAAGCAACTGGAAGAATTGTGATTTACAGAGACGGGAAGACTTGGAGAGAAAGGGGTATGGTTTGGAGGAGCTGGGAAGAGGAATCGGAAGTTAAATTAAGCTGGAGATTGCAGTTAATCATCTGACTCCAGATGTCAAGGAGGTGTTGGATTTACAAACCTGGATTTGAAGGGAGAAATCGAAGGTGAATAATTGGCGTTTAAAATTTTCTTCATACAGATTTTTCAAGATTCTTGTTATACATATTAGAACAATTTTTAAGATTCATTTTTGTTGCTATTATAAAGTAAGTTTTTTTTTCCCATTATACTTTCTGACTAGTTTTGCTTTTGTTTATATAGGCCATTGACTTTAGTGTGTTTATATACCGAGCTGCTTTAATGAATTCTCTTATTTATTAATGTTTTAAAAAAATTGATTCACTGATTTCTTATCTCCTTTAACTTTTCGTGCATTTTTACCAAACTGTTCAATTCTATAAAGTAGCAGTTTCTTTCATGGCTCCATTTGATGTCCTATGCCTGAAATATCAATTATTTCTTGTTTTTTCCTGTGAGTTTCTATTCATTCCCTTAAACTCCACTCATGTTTCTCATCTGTAATACATTTCTGGGTTCCTAAGAAAGTTTCTCTTTCCGTGAGTTTTAGCTGTATCATCTGTGTACCTACATTAGGGCAATCATCAAACTTTATCATCATTTTGTATGTTTCTATCAGTCCGTTGGAGGTTCGAACTCTTTTGGGGTAGGAACTGGGTCTTAACCATTTTTACATCCCCAGTGTTTAGGTGAATCTGCCACATAATTGTGTTAGGTAATTGTATGCTGAATACATAGTAGTTAATTTCTACATATTAAAAACGTTTTGAAACTAGGTAAAGTTTTTCTTTATATAGATTTTATAAGTGTATTAATTGTAACACTTTTAAAAATTCATTTTTGTCACTAGTGTAAAAGAAATATTTTCTCAAGTGCATTATATTTGTGCAATTATATCTTAAAAATGGAAGGCCTATTATTTTAGAAAATTAATGTACAGTGTAGGAAGCTTGTTTCTGCTTTTCGTGCCATCAGATGCATAGAGGCACTTGGATTTATGAAACCTTAAATTTTGCAAATAACAAATGGGTGGATGTTACATATTTACTTACAAAGAAGCTCTTTTATCTTGTTTTGTTTTTTACTTTGTGTAGGAAATGGGGAGAGGGAGGAATTAAAGTTTATATTTTCCTGGAGAACAGTAGTAGTTCTTCAAAAAGCAATTAGCTTTTCATAAAGGCAGCATTTTCAAAAGCTTAGGTATATGTCATTACTAGTAGTTACTTTATATTTATTTTTGTTTTATTTTTTCAACCCATCAAGTCAGTGAATTGGCTCAAGTGAATTTTTTCAGGATGTCTACTACCTATTTCTGTTATAAATAGGTTAAGAGGTTGCCCTTGTGACACTGAAACATTTATTAGAGTAATTATTTGTAGATTTTTTTTCACTGAAGCAGAAATATATTCTATCAAATAACCAATCACAGTTCATTGTTCATTGCTAAGTGCAATGGGAAGTATGGCATGCTTCTTTTTTGTAGGGAGTTATAAATGTAGGCAGAGAGGGGAAACTGGTACCCAGGAAAAAATGTTAAATTTATGGAATCTGTTGTATATGCTATAAAGGGAGAGACTCTGAATGTTGAGGGGTTAGGGAAGGGTGGTTTCAGTTAGACCTCAAAGAGTAGGTAGGGGTTGTCTGGATAGAGAGGCAGAACACACTAGATTGGAAACAGAATGAAAGGAACATAGGTAAGAGCTGTTATGAGGTGTGGAAATGAGATGCTGATCTCCATCCTGACATAGTAAGGATTTTTATGATTTATCTCATCAAAAAAAGTATTACACTTTTTCTTCACTATATTTAAAACATATTAGTTGAACTTAATGGAGGTGAATATCAAAGTTTTTTGTTATAATTTGTTTTTATTACCAGATAATGTAGTCATATTGTTGAAAGCAAAAGAAAATGCCAATTAAGGCAAAAACAAACAAGCAAAAACAAACAAACAAAACCCCCTTAATTCCAACATCTCTAATAAGCAGTAAACATTTTGGTGCATTTTTTACCTAGATGTGAAAAACATGTACACGCACGTTGTGTTTTTATTAAGTTAGATCATATTAGAAAGTTACTTTATAAATAGAAATATTTTATTTTCTGTGTTTTGTTTTATTTAAGGAGAAAACCAAAAGCCAAGGCACCACTTCCTCCAGCTGAGACCAGATATATCGATGCCTCTTCAGTTGATGATACTGTAGAATCCTCTGCTTGCATCATGGAACAGAAAGAAAACACAATAGATAAAGACATTGTACTCTCAGTGGTGCTACCTGGGGATATTATCAAATCGACTACTGTTCATGGCAGGTACGACGCAGCAAATGAAAAGGAGTTCCTTTTCTTCTTCGGTCATTGATACTTTCTGTTGCATACATTGCATATTTTTTTCTTTGACAAAATACTTCATTCATCGCTCAGTTATCAATTAAATATGCCAAAGGTGATAATTTTTATCTAATAATATTTTAGTATCAATGCTATGAATTCCACAATCCCAATCCAGTGACTCTTGAAATTTAGAGTGATTTTTTTCTGTTGCTACTCATTTAATAAATTTTCTTTAAAAAAAAAAAAAAAAAAAGCCTTTCCCAGAGAAACAGTTGTTGGTTATATTAATTTTGTTTAGTCCAACTTGCAAAGCAAACCAATGGCCTATAAGAAAATTCTTTCCCTTCCTCTTCAAATTATTCCTTCCTTTTTTAAGGTGTTTCTCTGAATTTGCTTTTGCAGAAGTTACTAAGTACTCTTAAAATGTCATACTCTCTTATGTATCTGTAAAACTAGTAGGATTTTTTAGTTCTTTGAATGATTTCATTAATGTATTAAAAATGTGGGTAAGTTTAATAGAAATGTAAAATTAAACTTTAACCTAGCAAGAAGTGAAAATGTGATTTAGGAGGTGATATTTTTAATACCTGCATAAAAATTGGAAAAATGGAATAAAGCCAAGTGTAATTTTCCATTTCATTTTGAAGTGGAAATTTACATGAGTTGTATGCTTGGTCTTGTTCTGCCTTTCACCTTCAACTGCCCGTTTGTTATCAGGAGTCCTGTTTTAGAAATCTAAGCTGATTTGACCTTTGGGGGGAGAGAGAGAAAGAGAGTGTGTGTAGAACAAAAGAATAAGCAACATATTGGGTAATGCGTTCTTACAGGGTGGTTTTATCTAGAAGAAACTCATTCAAGATAACCTTAATCTTAAGATTTACCATCAAGCCTAGGTGTCACTTCACAAATTATTGAAAGTATGTGAAAATAGAAAGGTTTAGCATTAACAAACAATACATAGTATTGGGTATTAAATTCTCATTAAATTTAAATAAATTGCATTTTGCCATTGATTTTGTATGGAGAGTGATTTTGGAGATCACACGTTGAATTGTATTGAGGAGGTTGAGAAACGTGTGTCTGTCCTTGGTGGGCTTCCAGCTCAGATGCAGGTAATCACCTGGGTTGTGCTTCTGGTAGGTAAGGAAGGCATCTTGTGAGTTAGAAACTCTGGCTATCATCTTTAATCATTGAAATAATCCTATTACCCTGGTTTAAAAATAATAATGACAGTGGATGTGGTGAGAGGTAATGAAGGCAGTTCCTCTTATTCTCCCTGAAATCGAAGTCATTTTGTAAAAAAGTCAGTATTTTTCCTGTATCCCTTTTTACTGATGCTGAGAAGTAACAATGGTTTCCTCACCAGTACTTCTCAGACTTTCTTCTTATGTAGGGCTTTACTTCCCTCCTCACCTGTGAATATCGCAAGCTTGAGCCACGTGACTCTTTGGTTCTAGAGAGTCTACTTTTCCACTTCCACACCTTTTTGAAAGTTAGTAGTTCAAGTGACACTTTTATTTATAAAAGCTCCCTAATCTTCCCAGCATGAACTTTACCCCCAACTTCCAAACTCTCTGACATTTTATACCATTGAGTTATCATATATTGTTCTATGCTCTAATTAATATGCATGTCTTGTCTTCTTGATTAAACCACAAGATCCATGCAGGCTTCATTATTTTATTGTGCTAAGTACAGTTTCTTGGAATATAGCAGGCATTTAATAAATACATTAAATTGAATTTTGTCTCCCTAAACTCTTAGATGTAGATGGAGGTAACGACTTCAGTGGTATGTTTTAGAGATGTTTGCTTGGATAGTCCCTGGTTCTTTTCCTAGGATCTTTTAAATAAAGACAGTTTCTCCACATAGAGACCAGAGAAGTTGTGTCCCAAATTCTGATTGCTTTTGTCGGTTTGTTTGTTTGTTTATTTTTTATTTTTATTTTTTTAAAAGATTTTATTTATTTATTGGACAGAGAGAGAGATCACAAGTAGGCAGAGAGGCAGGCAGAGAGAGAGGGAGAAGCAGGCTCCCTGCTGAGCAGAGAGCCCGATGTGGGGCTCAATCCCAGGACCCTGAGATCATGACCTGAGCCGAAGGCAGAAGCTTAACCTACTGAGCCACCCAGGCACCCCTGTTTGTTTGTTTATTTTTAATTAATATATAATATATTATTTGCTTCAGTGGTAGAGGCCTATGAATCATAAGTCTTACATAATTCACAGCACTTACCATAGCACATGCCCTCCCCAATGTCCATCACCCAGCCACCCCATCCCTACCTTCCACCTCCCAGCAATCCCTGAAATTAAGAGTCTCTTATGGTTCGTCTCCCTTCCCAGTCCCATCTTACTTCATTTTTCCCTTCCCTACCTGCCACGACCCCCCACTCTGCCTCTCAAATTCCTCATATCAGAGAGATCATATGATAAAATTTGTTTAGGGCTGAAAAATTTTCCTGAGAGCAGAATTTGTTTCATGTCAGTGTTTTCACTAGGGGGTTTGGTTCAGGGACTTGTTCTTAATAGTTTTATCATTCAGGAATGATATGTAAGTATCATATGTAGATGCACTGACTAATTTTTTAGTATTAAGTGTTTATGATTAAAAGTGGTTGGGGGCGCCTGGGTGGATCAGTGGGTTAAAACCTCTGCCTTCAGCTCAGGTCATGATCCCAGGGTCCTGTAATCGAGCCCCGCATTGGGCTGTAATCGAGCCCCGCATCGGGCTCTCTGCTCAGCAGGGAGCCTGCTTCCCTTCCTCTCTTTTTCTCTCTCTCTCTCTCTCTCTCTCTCTCTGCCTGGTTCTCTGCCTACTTGTGATCTCTCTCTGTCAGATAAATAAACAAAATCTTAAAAAAAAAAGTGGTTGTTAGGAGTGGTTATAGATATTTTAGGCTGCAATTTGGGATATATTAAGAGTGTAATTTGGAGTGGAGGTCCTGGGTGTCTCAATCAGTTAAGCATCTGCCTTTGGCTCGGGTCATGATCCCAGTGCCCTGGGATTGACCCCTGTTTCCCACTCCCTGCTCAGCGGGGAGACTGATTCTCCCTCTCCCTCTGCCCGTCCCCCTGCTCATGCTCTCTCTCTCTCAAATAAATAAGTAAAACCTTTAAAAAAAAAAAAAGTATACTTTGGAGTATCTTGAATGTTGGAGCTACCATTGGCCCATGGTTTAAATATGAAACACTGTTTAGCTGCAACAGCAAACTGTGCAAAATACAAATTTTATCTACCTAAAGTGAAGACCCATGACATGGATAACTTAGACTTCTTCTGGGCTTTGTTACTATGAACGGAATAGGGAAAGTTTCAGCAAAGTAGTAGAAGAATTTGGTGAGAGATTAAGGAAGAGTAATTTTAAATAAGTTTCTATATAATGTTCTTTTAGATATTTCAGAGTTCCATATTGTCACTGTGAACAGTCTTTAATAGAATTTTTTGGGCCATCTTTTCTTAATTTGTCTAAATATTCCTTATATATGATATTTATTTTGATAGTATTTATGCACATTTCCTTTGAAAAATAATATTAGTATTAGACTAGAATATTTAGAAAATTTATATGCTTCATTTAACTTCAGATATGTATCTCTATATAAATATACATAAAATATATAAATATATGTATATTTTCCCCCAAAAAATGTCTTCTTTTTTTAAAAAAGATTATTTATTTATTTATTTGACAGAGAGAGAGAGAGATAGCACAAGTAGGCAGAGAGGCAGGCAGAGAGAGAGGGGGAAGCAGGCTCCCCGCTAAGCAGAGAGCCCGATATTGGGCTTGATCCCAGGACCCTGAGATCATGACCTGAGCCAAAGGCAGAGGCTGAACCCACTGAGCCACCCAGGAGCGCCCCCCCAAAATATCTTTTTGGGGAAGATTTTTCAAGTTTCTCTCTGTCTTCTTATACAGCTTACGCAGAGATATGCTTAGAATGTTCCATTTGCAGGAATGTGAACACATAGCATTATCTTCAGAAGAATGCCCTTATTTGTACATTGATTTTCACCAAAGAGCTTATTCAGATTAGGGAACACAGTAAGGTCAGAGGTGGTTATAGACTTTATGCTCATGGGGAAAGTAAAAACTTCTGATTTAGGTTGATAACCTTACTCTCATTTACCAATCTTTTGGTACTAGGGTTTAATGATAATGCATCTTTAAGGACCAGAAGTCACTCTTGTCTGCCATCTTGCCTTTTTGTAATCCTTGCTTGAGTTGAGGGTAGCTGTGGTGCCAGCCCGCAAACCCTTGGGCATTTCTGTGTTCTTGTAATGGATGATTGGATTGAAGGGAGATGGAATTAAAATATTTACCATAGTGTGTGTCTGTGTGTCTCTATGTATGTAGTGTGTGTGTGTATAAATATATATATTATGTGTGTATATGTATATATTTGTATGTGTGCATATATGCATATATACACACATAAACATATATCTGTGTGTGTGCGTGGGCAGAGTAAACCACCTTTTTCACCAGATAGAGCTGCTCTGTGGGTTACTTAAAATAAGCATTAAAGGCCACTGCGGTTAGAGATAAGGTGCCTAGGGGCTGCCCTCCTCAGAACGTGCTGCAGTATGCAACAGCGTAAGTAGTGGTGTCTCCGAGTACTTGGGAAAGTTAATTTTTAATGAAAATGAGCTATGAGCTGAATACTACAGAGAATAAGGAAATATGTGGGTATGTTTGCCTATCACTCTAGATCCTTACCTTATCATCAGGTGTCTGCCCAGTATGTAATTATTCCTCATGAAATAAGTGCTCCTTTTTCCTCTGTTTCCTTTGGGATACTTTATGTATGTATGTATTTATTTATTTATTTTGAAAGGAGCCTTTTTAAAAAAAAAAGATTTTATTTATTTGACAGAGACACAGCTAGAAAGAGAACACAAGCAGGGGGAGGGGGAGAGAGAGAGAGAGGGAGAAGCAAGCTTCCTGCCAAGCAGGGAACCTGATGCAGGGCTTGATTCGAGGACCCTGGGATCATAACCTGAGCTGAAGATAGACGCCCAATGACTGAGCCACCCAGGCACCTCTCTTTGGGATACTTTAAAAGTAGTTTTCATTTGGGAGATTTGGTAAAAGATTAATCCCCCTTTTTTTAGCCTGTGGAAAGAGCATTGTATGGCTATACTAGTACTCTCCCACAAAAGGGAGGAATGGAATCAACACCATTTATAATAAACAAAGATATATTTTTCTTTTATGCTCCTGCCCTAAGTAGAAATTTGTTTTGATTTGAGCAAATCTGAGGATGAAGTGAATGAAAACACAAATAAAGAAAGCATAGAACTTGAAGTTAGACATCCTGGGCCCTGTAGTTGATTCCATAACTTGCTGTGTGACCTCAGGCAGGTCATCACCTTTCTGGCCTTTGCCTGTAAAAATACCCAGAGACTCATTACATATGATTTGTCACAGGATTTACCTGTCCAGCAGCACCAGTTTATAGCAGAGTTGAGAGTAAGCCCAATTTTGACTGGCACTGGGTGGGTCAGAGAACTAGCTCAGAAATGGTTTACATGGATTACAGTGCCACCTGTTGGAAAAAGTAGACTATGAAAAATGACAATACTGGATCAGTGTGGGTCAGTTTCATTTAAAAAAAAAAAATCAATAATACAACAGTATGGATCCCAGAAGAGTTTCACAATTTCATAACATACTTACATTTATTGAAAAGTGTCAAATAATGACATATGTGTAGTAAATACATTATATAATAGGTGAATAGAGTTGAAGAACACACTGTTAAAAATCCATTCCATGGCACAAATCATGTTGAACTCCGTAAGAATTCTTAAATTTTGGTTTAGGTACTGATTCAGTTGTAACTGCTTAAAATAACAGTTGGAATTGTAACTGCTAAAGTATTTCCGTATACCAGAGCTGCTTGAGATTTTATTGGAGAGACTGAAGAATCCTGTTAACTGGGCTCCAGTACTGCCTTCCACAGCCCTGAGCCAGGGAGCACATAAGCCTCTGCAGGCTGATTGCACTCCTGGTTGGTGGGAAAAGGTGACAGAATACTCACAAATGTCCTCTGAGTGTCATTCCTAGGTGGACTACGCTTTTCTCCTTTCCTGGCATCCCTGCCTTATAACAATGATCCTTGTTAATTTTCTTTTTAATTTTTTATAATTACAAATGCAACACTTGGACACTATATAAAGTAGGAAAATGCAGATAAGCTAAAAAAAATTAAAATACTATGTCATTTTTAAACAGTCAGATTACAACTATTAACTTTATGTTATATAACCTTTCATTCATACACACATGCGCAGATACACACAAATACCTATATAGTCACTTTTCTTTTTAACCGATATCATGTTGCACATGCCATCTTGTTAACCTGTCCCTTTTTCAGTTAATGATTTCTCACTTTTGTGTCAGTACAATTTATCTTATCCCTTGTCTATATTTGAATTGTCCCAATTGCTGTGAGATATATTTATAGTACTCTCTTTTTTTAATAAGGGGTGTGTATGTGTGTTTAATAGGTATGTTATTAAATCACAGTTCTTGTGAGGGTACTTATTTATGACTAGCTGTGACTGTAACATCCAAGATACATAACCAAGTAGATTTAGCCTAAAGTGGTGAGCTTCAGTTTTGTTTTTTTTTTACTTTTAGAAATATGTATTTTGTCAGTTTACTACTGATCTATTATTGTCTTCAAATCTGAAAACTGTTACTTTCTTCAAAGTGTTTCCTATAGCATAATTCAGTAAGCATTCTCAATTTTGAGATTGGGTTTATTTGTTTTATGTACCTGATCCCCTTCATTTCATGCACATAGGAGTAGAGAACATTAGTTCATTCGTGAACTCACTACTGAACCAGGTTGGTTAGCATAAGTCTTATCTTATCTAGCAGGTAGCACATCTAGGACAAGTTTACCCCTAATAGATGTTATGAATGCAGAAAGAGTCACCCTAGGATTTAGGGGGTGATTTAGTGATGTCATCATTCTTTGAACTAAAACTGCAGCAGATAGCAGTTAACCTCTTACAAACCATGTTCGCCATCCTGAATCCTGACTTATGGTATTATTAGGCTAAAATGTAGCTCTGTCAGGACTCAGGAAATTCTAATTGTGACTGTACCTTAATTGTGTATATGTTCTTCATTATCTGGTCATGTACCTTCTCTAAGCTCAATTTTTTAAATTCATAAAATGGGAGTAGCTTTTGTGGTGGTTGTGAGCTCAAATGAGGTAATAGATATGAAATTCATATGAGGGATTGTCTTTACTTCTAAAGGGAGTAGAAAATTTCATAGGGATTTCTCCATTTCAAAGAAGAGAAAAGAGTTTTAGGGAATCTTAAAAAAATATCTGCCCTCCAGGAAATTATTTCACAAGAGAAATCTGAAAATAATATTGCACAGTAGTCTCTTAAATAACAGAATAAACCATAGTTCAAAGTGATGCGGTTATATGGAAGAGGAAAATACTATTTCTTATTTGATTGAGGAAGTGATGACCAAATTCAGCCAATCCTTTCCTACTTTTAATAATTTGGTTCAAGTTTTGGGTGACCTGTGGGCATGTGCTCCCACTTTAGCAAGCAGGAACATATGCACCCTTCCTGGGTTTATCCTGGGGTGGAACCTGTTAGCCAACTGCTATTTGGTACATCAACTTGGGATAGTTCTCTTCAAAACAGAATTGTTGTTTTTGCTGGAAGTAAATTGACTTCCAGGGGGAAAATTCTCAACTATATGCAAGAGATGATTTTGTTTTCTGTAGTGCAGTTTGTGACTTGCGAATCCCCAAAGCAGCCCCATTGCGTGCAGAGCCTGATTAAAGGTTATGTCCTACTTTTATAGTGCTAAGTCTCCTTCATGAGAGAGTTAAGGTAGTAATTCCCACTCTCAAAATCAGCTAGGTCAGGATCCTCTCTTCTGTGCTTCTAGTGCCAAATTCTGAGGCTTCAATGAACTATTTGAAGCATTTGAACTGGTCTGAGTTATTTTTGGAAAAGGTCTAACCCAACTTAATGCTTATATCTCACCTCTGTAAAGATGTCTTGACTTTAGATACAAGACTACTAGTTCAGTTTGTAAGTTAAGAAAAAACAGCTTTCATGCCTATGTGTCTTTTTAAAGCATATGAATCTCTCTTCAGTGACTTTGCTTTTTGATACATCCAATACTATGGAGATAACTCATATATATTGAGTTGTATATATGTGTGTGTGTATACATACATACACGTACACTGTTGTATATTGTCAGCTATGTGTTTGAGATGCCAGATTAAGAGAGAAATAATCACTGGTTTCTATAATATCCTCATTCAGTGATACTGGCCTCACTAGTACAGACATTGTATCACGTCCTGGGAATAAACACTGCTAAGAGCTGGTCCTGCAAGAAAAGAGTTCATATCCAGGTATAAATGGAACTCAGGTAACATCTTGAGGCCACTCTGTTCCCTCAGGTCTAGATAAGATTGGCCTTAACCCCTGTTCTAGATCTTGTGGAAAGTTCACTCCCCTTTATTATATTATATTATTGAAATCATATTATTATTGAAAATTCCTGAAGGTTAATGTTCTTAGAGCCTCCTCTGGCTCTGACTTTTTTGTTGTTTTTTGTTTTGTTTTTAAAGATTTTATTTATTTGTTTGACAGCACAAGCAGGGGGAGTGGCAGGCAGAGGGAGAGGGACTCCCCCTGAGCAAAGAGCCCAATGAGGGGCTCCGTCCCAGGATCCTGGGATCACGACACGAACCGAAGGCAGGCACTTAACTGAGCCAACCTGAAGTCCTGGCTCTGACTTTATATCTTATTTTTGAATTCTTACTTTTTAGTCTCTTTCTTTTGAAATTTCCTTTTTTTAAAAAATGATTATTTATGTATTTATTTGACAGACTGAGATCACAAGCAGGCAGAGAGGCAGGCAGAGGTGGGGGTGGGGGGTAGGGGGAAGCAGGCTCCCTGCTGAGCAGAGAGCCTGATACAAGCCTCGATCCCAGGATCCTGGGATCATGACCTGAGCTGATTTAACCCACTGAGCCACCCAGGCGCCCCTGAAATTTCCTTTATTTTCTTGATTTAACACCTCGACCTGAAGCTACCAGGACCTTAGTGATGGTCTGTGGGTCACCAGGAAAAGGTGAGTAAGTGTATCACATAACAAATCATTTAATTCAGCACTTTAGGCCTCCTTTGGGTCCTTTCAGCAGCCCTCCCACAGTCTGGTGTTTGTGCCGTCCTGGCCTCTTCCTACTGCTTAGCTCCTCTTTCTGTTTCTAAAGTCTTCGCGCTCTTTTCTTCTGGCATTGGCTTATGAAATAGTCTGAAATCTAAGTCCTTATCTCCCCCTAAATTTTTGCAATACCTTTGTAACTTTCCCCCCAGACTATTCTGAATACAACAACAGCAACAAAAGAAAATTATCTTTTAAGACACACACACACACTAAATAAATGAATAAATGAATGAATAAATAATACAGTGGCTTTTAAAAAATAAACATAATATATTATTGGTTTCAGAGGTACAGGTCTGTGATTCCTCTTATATAACACCCACTGCTCATTACATTACATGCTCTCCTTAATGTTCATCACTCAGTGACCCCATTCCTTTATTTCCTCCACTCCAGCAATCCTCAGTTTGTTTTCTGTGATTGAGAGTCTTTTATGATTTGTCTCCCTCTCCGATTTCATCTTGTCTTATTTTTTCCTGTCTTACCCTATGATCCTGTTTTGTTTTTTAAATTCCACATATGAGTGAGATCATATGATAATTGTCTTTCTCTGATTGACTTTTTACACTTAGCCTGATACCCTCTAGCTCCATTTGTGTCGTTGCAAATGGCATGATTTCATTTTATGAGGGCTGTGTAATATTCCCTTGTGTATATTTTTACCACATCTTTATCCATTCATCTGTTGATGGACGTCTGGGCTCTTTCCATAGTTTGGCTATTGTGGACATTGCTGCTATAAACATTCGGGTGCACGTGCCCCTTTGGATCACTACATTTGTATCTTTGGGTAAATACCCAGTAGTGTGATTGCTGGGTCACAGGGTAGCTCTATTTTCAACTTTTTGAGGAACCTCCACGCTGTTTTCCAGAGTGCACCAGCTTGCATTCCCACCAACAGTATAGGAGGGTTCCCCTTTCTCCGCATCCTCGCCAGCATCTGTCATTTCCTGACTTGGTAATTCGAACTGGTGTGAAGTGGCACCTCACTGTGGTTTTTATTTGTATTTCCCTGATGCCGAGTCATGTTGAGCATTTTTTCATGTAGGATAGTGGCTTCTTAAATCATATATCACCCCTCTTATTTACATTTGCTTTTTAGTTTTACTTTAAAAATAAAACATGACTTTTTCTCAAGTTAAAGTAAAAAATGAAAACAATCAGCATATAATCCTTTTAGATGTACAGTAGACCCCATCACTCTTCAGAACTCCACTGGTTTTCTCTCTCACTTGGTAGAATCCCAAGCCATTCTGGTTTCAGTCTACCACTTTCCCCCCAGCAGTCTGCTTTCTGTTTTTACTTAAACATGTAGAGCCCACTACTGCCTCAGGTCCTTTGTAATTTGTCAACTCTGCCTGAAATGTTCTTTGCCCAGATAACTCATTCCATTCAGGTCTCTGTTCTAGTGTCATTTTTTTTTTTTCACTTAGAACAGTTCCTAACCTCCCTTGTTATCTTATTTTTCATCACAACATTTATCTTATCTGACGTACTATATATTTTACTTGTTTCTTTATCCTCTTTTGATCGCAGGTTGGGAAACTGTAGCATGTGCGTAAGAATTGGCTGGAGTGCTGGTCAAAGGACATACTGCTGGGCCCCACTCCCAGAGTTTCTGATTCAGTGATCTGCACTGGGGCTTGAGAATTTGTATTTCAAGAAGGTCCTAGAGATTCTGATGTTGCTGTCCATGAATCACACTTTAAGGACCAATGTACCAGAATTCCTCTGGCCAATACAGTGCCCAATACTCACTACCTATGGTTATTTAAATTGAGTTTAAATGAAATGTTTAGTTTGTTAATCCACTATGTTAGTATTTTTCAAGTGTCTAATAGCCACATGTGGTAAGTGGCCACTGTATCAGACAGCACAAATATGGAAAATTTCCAGTTGGACAGCACTGCTCTAGAACATAATAAACTACAAAGAGATGGATTTCTATTCTGCTTCCCCCACCCAGAGTCATGTCCCCATATTTATATATCTGGTCTACTTGGCATTTACTTTAGTGTAAGGCATGAGATGGAGATATAAGTTTTATTTGTCAGATGCCGAGTCAGTTTTCCATACCATTTGCTGAAGATTCAGATCTTTCCCCAGAAATTTGGAATACCATTATCATATGTAGTGTTAAATTTCCATCTGCATTTGTGTCTGTTATAGAACTTTCTGGTCTGTTGCATTTGTCTGTCTGGAAATAGGAATATTTTCAAGACAAAATTGGCTTCTGGAATTATTGAACAAAGAATTAAGCAGAATTATAGAATGAAAGAATAAAGTCATAAGGAAGTTCTATGATTTTTATTTTTTAAAGATTTTTATTTGTTTTGAGAGAGAGAAAGAGCACACATGAGCAGGAGGAGAGGCAGGAGGAGAGGGAGAAGCAGACTCTATGCTGAGCAGAGAGTCCCATGTGGGGCTTGGTGCCAGGACCCCAGGATCATGACCTGAGCCTAAGGCAGACACTTAACTGACTGAGCCACCCAGGTGCCCCTTTAATTGCCTTTTAAAGAGATGTTTTTATAAGAAAATATTTAGGCAGTGTTGAATTCAAAAGGCATGATGTAGGTCCAGTCAGCCTGCAGCCTTTTTGCCGTAAAGTCTGATACCATGTGCAAAGATTATAGATGACCAAATTGACTGAGGGAATAGGCCATTATTATAATATTTTTGGCCCATTATGCTCTTCTTTTATTAAATTAGAAAACTAGGGGCACCTGGGTGGCTCAGTGGGTTAAAGCCTCTCCCTTTGGCTCAGGTCATGATCTCAGGGTCCTGGGATCGAGCCCGGCATCGGGCTCTCTGCTTAGCAGGGAGCCTGCTTCTTCCTCTCTCTCTGCCTGCTTCTCTGCCTACTTGTGATCTTTGTCAAATAAATAAATAAAATCTTAAAAAAAAAATTAGAAAACTAATGTCACAGATAAAAAACAATACTCATTAAGCCATATCAAAAAGGCTAAATAAGTGTGTATAGAGTGTTAAATGCTTACCTTTTAAAAATGGAAAATATCTTTTTCCTTAAATGTTTATATTTTTGTACATGGGGGATAACAATGGTAGCATTAATAACTTTTTGTTTTGTTAACTTTTGTATATTTCTGGCAGAGATTCTACAGAATGCACATTTAAGAGGTAAAATGTTTAAAGTATAAGCTTTAGTGTTTTTACATTTATTACTTGGCACATTTATATGTGGAGAGAAAAATCCAATCTGAACATATCACCATTTATTCATAGACGGTAGTAGACAGCTCTCCATTTTGGTTGTCAGTGAAAGTTCTCTCCTCTTCCAGCTTTAGTTTATTTATAATTACATTGTATTTACCTAGACATTACCTAATCCCTTTAAACTTTATTTACTATCAGAGAAAGGAGGTACCATGTCCAAGTCAAGAATTTTTATGTAGCATCAAATTGCTCTCATAGAGTATTATGTTACCAAAAAACTAACTTGAATAAGACCATTATGTTAGTTTTCCTGTGGATGAAATTTACTATCTACTACTCAGTGTCAACATTTGGGTGATCATAGACAAATTTATGTATAAGTGCACCAAGTGGCTCCAGAGGATATAAAACTCCTAAGTTATTATTGTGGAAACATCTAATAAAGGCATAGGAAACTTATTTTGAGGACTGAAACATTTTTTTTTTTTACTGAGGTGCTTAGGTTTTTAGTATTTTTCTTGATATATGTATAATGGGGTGCTACTTGTAGGTGGGAGAGGAGAAGAGATGTGAAGGGATGGGCAACAGTCACAGAAGGTGAGAGTGAGGTAGGTGGGTGAACACAGGGGATGGTTTGAGAATCCATATAAGGTGTTGTTTAATCCCAAGACCACACAATGTCAGACAACTAACTCTCCTCCAGGAGGAGACTGCTTCTGTGGAAAAGCTGAACCAGACAGGCTACAGATGAGGAACTCCCCTTAAGAGAGCTGGGATGAGGTGCATATGAAAACAGATGTACTAAATTAAAAATGTCAGACTCAGTGATGATTCCTAGCCTCATTCCCCTGTCAAGTTCCTGAAAGCCAGGAGCTAGGTTCATATTATGTAGTCAAGAAACTGGAGAATTTTTTACCAAAATTTATATTTCCCCATGGAAAAGTACTTGATTGCCGTCAAATGAAGCCCATCAACTTATAACTTTTTTCACGAAAATAGGACTTTTACAGAGTGTTTTAGTGTTTTAGAGTGTTTTAGTGTTTTAGTCTTAAATATGAACTAACAGCTTAAGATCACCAGACATTCGAGGAAAGCACATACTACAGAAGATTTTTTAGTGTTCTTTCCTTAAGGGCTGACAATTAAGAAAGACTCGGAGACCATATTGTTCTTTTGTGGGTGTGAATGAAATTTAACACTTAATCATGAGCTGAGATTATACAGTTACTTGGTTACTTTTTAGTTGTTACAGCACAAGTGCTCATAATGTTTTATTGTCAAGGACCAGACAGTAAATAAGTTAGGCTTTGTGGACCATTCAGTTTACATCACATCTACTCAAATCTGCCATTTGAACACAGAAGCAGCCCTAGATATTATGGAAACAAATGAGCATTGTTGTATTCCAGTAAAACTTTATTTATAAAAAATGGGCCATGGGCCCACTTTGACCTGCAGATTGCAGTTTGCTGACACCTGGCCTAGTCCATCTACTTGTGTAGATCTGTGAGGGCATATCACTTGTATTGTGTCTCCAGGACTGTAGAAAATATTAAATGTCATTTGAATGAATTAAGAAATCTATACTATACTTTTGTGGGCTTCCTCCTGTAGATACTCACTGTGCTTTCTAAAGCCCAAAGAGTGGTGGTAGTTTGTTCATTCTCCCCCCAGCCCCACCCAAAGCAGTGCTTGATCTCATGACACAGATCAAGAGTCACATGCTCTACCAACTGAGCCAGCCAGGTGCTCCGAGGGGGTGCTGGTTCTTAATGCTTCATTTTTATGTGATCTTTGAAATATAACCAGTTTATAAGCCAAAGACTGATGGTATTTAAATATTATAAAGGAGAGCATTTGCTGAACTAAGTGCTCTTGGGTAAGGGAAAGACTTTTCTTAGAATTTATAATAAAGATGATAACATAGCAGATAAAAAATTAAATTGTTAAACTAACACAAGATCCAAGCTGTCTTGAGTACCAATCAGGACTTTTTATGTATTATAAGTTTGTCCACTTAAAAATCTTGTAGTTAGGGAGACACTTGGAGTCCAGGGCCCAGGCTACCATGTATAGATCTCCTTTTGCAGTGGGGGAAAAAAAAAAAAGATCTTGCAGCTAGATTTTTAAGTTGCTTTCACACATACTATTTTATAGCCTTGTTTTATCTGCTGGAAACAAAGGCCCTAAGAAAAATGCTAGGAACAGTAACTTTAACACTTAATGAAATTGTTTTATGGACTTTATGATCATTATTACTTTTGTTTTACAGCAAACCTATGATGGACTTGTTGATATTCCTCTGTGCACAGTATCACTTAAATCCATCCAGTTACACAATTGATCTTCAGTCAGCTGAAAATAACCCCATTAAATTTAAGCCAAACACACCAATAGGAATGTTGGAGGTGGAGAAAGTCATTTTAAAGCCAAAAATTTTGGATAAGAAAAAGCCTACACCTATAATACCAGAGGTATGAATGTCACTAGGATTTTGATGTCTTCTGGCAAAAATACTGAATTGATTTTTCAGTTATAATCTGTAGCTCATATTTATTTCAAGTGAAATATAAATGGACTTTCCTGGTTAAATTTGTTGTGAACATGGCTGTCTTGTTTGCCTTGGCTGCATTGTTTAGGACTCATTTGGTTATTAATCTTTGGATTAACTAGAATTTGGGGAATATTTTTGGTTTTAGACACTCTAAAGTGATCTATAGGACCATATAAGAATCTGACAATTATAAATGATCTGCATTTTAACTTACTCTTTTAAAAAGTATTTTTTTACAAAGATTTATTTATTTATTAGAGAGAGAGAGAGAGCATGAGTGCACAAGTTGGGGCAGGGGAAGAGGGAGAGGAGAGGGAGAGAAGCAGACTCCCCACTAACACAGAGCCCTGTGTGGAGCTCGATCTTGCAATCCTGAGTTATGACCTAGCCAGAATCAAGAATCATACACTTAACCGACTGAGCCACTTAGGCACTCCAAAAAGTATCTTATATTTAGAGGAAGGTTTTAGAATCTTTCAATGAAAATTTATTTAAGAATTTATTAAAATATTTTTTGGCTTCTCTGTACTCGGTAAAGTGGTGGTTTTATTCCAAATTGTTAATTCAAGCTATATAATGACTCAGTTTTCTGTAAATATATGAATTTTAAGCAAAAAATTTTTTTCTCAAAAATTTTTAACCATAGTCATTCTAATAGCAATTCTTTATTTATAAAATGGTTCTGTTTCTATAAGCTATAGAGGTAGAATTTTGTGGGTTTCAAGAAATATTTTTTCATAAGGAATGTTAACTTTTTTAACTTCCCAAAATATATGAAGGCCAATATATTAAATTAATAATGTATTTACATATGACTTGAGTATATATGTATTTTCATATTTTCTTCATATTGTTATGCAACTTTATAAGAAAGTTAAGAATTTTTTACTGTGTGGAAAACATTTGTGTTCTGCAAAAACTGATATTAAGAATTAGGATATTGGGCTATTACCAATCTAGATACATATGTTATGTATCTAGGTGGAAATAGTATTTATTTTACAGCATGGGATTATACATGGTGTTTTAATACATGTTAAACTTTAAAGATCTACAAACTGTAGTTTTCACTTAGCATGGTAACATGTTTCTAAGTTCCACTTTGTATATGAGTTAATTTAATTACATTAAAATGATATGTTTAAAATTTTCTCAGTAATTCTAATTAGTACTAGATATCTGAATCAGGAATATCTTACTAGTCTTTACTAATATATTAAAATTAGCCAAACTATTATTGTCAAATAATAGAGACAGTAGGTAATCACAATAGCTAATGTTTATTTGTTAATAAGTTTACTATGTGCCAGACACTATGCTAAGTTTTTTATGTGGGTTATCTCATTTATCTTCCTTTTAATAGAGAGAAGCACAAAAATTTTATATTTTAACCAAAATACTCTTTTTTTTAATTGCGACAATAGACAAACCATTAGATAAATATTCCTCAACTAAAATATAAAATAAAACATGTGTATCTCTGTATTATTATGGACCTGCTCATTTTACAATTTTTTATAATAAATATTTTAAGGAACAAATAAAAATATTCATAGTATCAGATATGAGGCTTTTATGTTTCCTTTTAGATTTCAGATCTAATACTTTACAGGGATTATGGATTTAATCTAGATTACTTAAATTATTTCTAAGAATATGCTTTAGGAAAGAAAAATAATAATTTTACACCAAAATAGAAAAATACTGTTTATTGTATGACTGTATTTTGTAGATCATCTCTTATTGTAAACATCATTGTAGAAAGTTTTAGTAAATAAATTATGGTAATAAATATGGCTTTAATCTGTGTTTCAGAAAACTGTGAGAGTAGTGATCAATTTTAAGAAAACACAGAAGACAATAGTGAGAGTTAGCCCTCATGCACCACTGCAAGAACTTGTTCCCATTATATGCAGCAAATGTGAGTTTGATCCACTGCATACGCTATTGTTGAGGGATTATCAATCTCAGGAGCCCCTTGATTTGACACAATCTCTTAACGACCTGGGACTAAGAGAATTATATGCCATGGATGTCAGCAGAGGTAAGTAAGACTTTTTGTTTTATTCATTTGACAGGATGTGCATATAAGTGCATGTATTGTGTTTACGTATAGGGTTTCTTTTTTTTTTTTTTTAAAGATTTTATTTACTTATTTGACAGAGATCACAAGTAGGCAGAGAGAGAGAGGAGGAAGCAGGCTCCCTGCTGAGCAGAGAGCCCAATGCGGGGCTCGATCCCAGGACCCTGAGATCATGACCTGAGCCAAAGGCAGAGGCTTTAACCCACTGAGCCACCCAGGCACCCCCCACATATAGGGTTTCTGAAGTTCATAACGGCGAGTTAATGGATCCTATCAATAGAAGTCAATATGTGTCATTGAGAATAAGAGAAAATGAAATGTAATAAAATTCAACTTGATTTCAGTTTTTGAAATTAGAATAAAAACTTGTCTTTCTTAGTTGTCATTCACATTTTATACTTTACCATCAATCTGCGAATATTTTTTTTGGTGGGATTTAACTTAATTCTTTGTGGCTGTAAGATTTAAACAGAAAATAAAGACTTACAATTAAATTCATTGTTGTTTTAATCAAATGTGAATTACTGTAGACTCACCATGGTTTTGTCTGAGTCTTAATTATCATTCAAAGTTATAAGTCTCTTGACACATTTTTTTCCAGGTTCACCCAAAATCAACTAGCTTGTAAAATAAATCTGACTCCAAAATTAAAAAAAAAAATAGCTTGCAGTATTAATCTATAGAACTAATTGAATGTATTTAAATTTGGAGATCTTAGATAGTGTTTGTTTCTATGCTAATAGACAACTGCAAGCTTGTTTATTCAGCTTGGCTTCTCTATACTTTGTAAAGTGATGGTTTTTTTTGTTTTATTAGAAACAAAAGTTTAGTGAAGGATTAATTCTTACTATATCCTCTGTGCATTGAACTCTTCAAACTTTATCCTGAAATTGTGGATTTATATAATCCATAGACTGCTATTTCAACTCAGTGATGTTTTATACTTGAACAAACATCATCTTTACAGTCAATTTACCCTCTTTTACCCCCTCCTTCTGTAGCCACTTCTGTTACTGCCTTCAATAAATCATCTTTACAAGGTAAGACATGAATAGTAGAAAAAATTATAACATGAAATCTCTACTTTATTGGATAAATTGAAAATAAACTTCTAATTTTACCTGTTTTCTTAATATTACTAATGTGTACATTCTGTAAGAAAACCATTGGCTTTTATTTCCTGAAAAATAATTTATAAGCCCTCCCCCTTGATTTCTGAAATTATAGTACAATAATAATATTTCAATAATTGATTAAAAATCAATATCATCCTAAGAATGTGAAGAACATTTTTTTAAGGATTTATTTATTTGTGAAAAAGAGAGCAACAGCAAAGGAAGAGCACAGGGAGAGGGAGAGGGAGAAGCAGGCAGGGATCCTGGTGTGGGGCTTGATCCTAGGACCCTGCGATCATGACTTGAGCCAAAGGTAGATGCTTAACCAACTGAGCCACCCAGGCATCCAAGAAACATATTTTTGACTCAGACAAGAAAAAATTATTTTGCTGGGTTCTTTAAGTATAGTTGCTGATAGTCTGGTGGTACCATGGAAGGATCTCAGGTTATGTACTTTGAACAGTTATTCAGAGTAATCAGGGTATATTCATCATAGGAATTTTTTGCAGCATTAAATTGTGAATATTTTATAGTAACATGGAAAATGCTTAGACTAAAATTAGCTTTTAAACCACTTAAGTGTGCTTAATATAGTATGTAAAAAAATTTTATGTAAAATTTCTGAAAGGAAGTACATAAAAAATTTTAATACTGGTTACCTTTGGGTGGGAGGGCTATGGATGATTTTTTTCATCCTGTTTTTCTTTACATTACAGAACTTTATAATGAGAATGCATTACTTTCATAGAAGAAAACTTTATTAAAAATTAGCCAATAATAATAAAGTCTGGAAGCCTTTTTCTCCATTAAAAAAGGATAGGCTTAGATAATTAGTTACTATAATAAATGCCACTCTACAAAAAAAAAAGAAAGAAAGAAACAAGAAACTATACACATTATGTGTTACTGGAATCTTTCTTTACCACTTCCAATTTTCCAAGGCACAGTAAACCTCTCAATTCCAAGGATTAAGACTACATAAGTAATAGTGTGATTATTATTAGTGGCTCGATTCATGAGGACTAAATTAATCAAAGGAGATAAAAATTGTTTGTAAAGTATATACTGGCTAATAATCTGAAGATAGACATTTTAATTCTGAAGCTGCATTAGCTGTCAAAATCATTTAGCAAGCTGATAGGGCAAATAGCTTTTTATCTGTCTAGATCTCACTTTCCACTTCTATAATATTAGATTGGAAAAAGTGGTCCCTGTGCTTTTTTTCTAATAGTTACATCCTGGTACTTGTACTTGGCTTTTGTTCCTACCTTTGCCATTCTCTATATTCATAACCCAAAGCAAATTCCATAATCTTATTGGGCTCATTTTGAAGGTGTTGAATGCATTGGTTTGTAATAATCCTCCCAGCTTAGAAAGTAGGTCTTTATTCAGAGTACTAAATGTTGTGACTAGAACCTCAAGAGATTGGAATAAGAAAATTAAGCAAGCTCCTTTTCCATTGTCAGAGTCTACAAGATCAATCCAAATGCTACAAATGCCTCTGCCTCCTTATTTTGTCTAATATTATCAGAAGTCTTGGAGCTTTGTATGTAGCTACTTATAGCCTCTCTTCTGGAAACAGGAAGCTATAAATTTGAGTTGTTTTTCTAAGTAAGCTCAAGCCCTGGTGTTTCTTAGCGTTAAACTCTGACTTGTGGGGATCTCTGCCATAGATCTGTAAGTGGTTAAACTCTGACTTGTGGGGATCTCTGCCATAGATCTGTAAGTGAAGACTTAGATTAACTAACTAGTGTGGAGGATTCCAGGTACAGAGTACCTGGAAATTGCTTTACCAAAATTAGCTATATGAAACACTTTGGTTATATTTATTGCCCCATACCACCATATGAAATATCTACATTCAGTTAGTGGAGGATTCTATCTTAAAATGAAATAACATTTCTAGAAAAAAAAATCAAGCTTATTACACATACTCAATGAGTAGGTATTATATTGAATTCTACCATTTAATGCCTGTGTGTCTTGGTGCAAGTTATTTAAACTCTGTGGTCACCAGAGCTTCAGATGTGTAATGAGACAATACTATCTGCTAACAATTCTTTACACTCCCTAACTTAGAAAAAGGACACAGAATGATAACTTGTGATAATTTCTGATAATCCTCTTTGGACTGTTCCAGGAAAGAAATTAATCTGAAAAAAATCTGTAACCATAAAGTGCTACCCACATGTTCATCATTAGTTAGTATTTTCAGTAAACTCATTTCACAGAATGCGTACTGCTTATTCAAATATTTAAATTTAATGATAATTTAAATATTTAAAGCATCAGA
Organism: Mellivora capensis; assembly: GCA_004024625.1. Lineage (NCBI taxonomy): Eukaryota > Metazoa > Chordata > Mammalia > Carnivora > Mustelidae > Mellivora > Mellivora capensis. The sequence goes on along the minus strand of PISX010007646.1, from coordinate 61,536 downwards.
TTTATGAAGTTTTAATTTGTGCAATATAATTCTCCTTTAACTTGTTATTAGGCATATTGCATTAATATATTTATTGGCATTGACTATCTTTGCTTTCCTGGAGTAGTGCCTATTTTGTCATAATTTATTTTTTAAACTTTTTTAAACAAAAAGACTGTACGTCTAGTCCTAAGAAAGGTGTATATACTTAAGCCTGAAATGTATTTAAGGCCATACATTTACCTCTAAGTGCTGTACTTTGTCACCAATATCACTGAAATTATATTGTGAGTTATCACAAAACACATATGTGCTCTTTAGTAGAAATGTCTTCAAGATTGACATATTCCCCACTCCTTGTTTCTCTCTTTCTCTGTCTCTTAAAATTTGCAATTCATTTGTTGAAGAAACTGGGTCCTTTGTCTTACTGAATTTCCCACATTCAGAGTTTTGTGGATTGCATCCTGTGGTGGATCTTAATTGTCTCTGTTTCCTATAAATTGATTGTTAAATCTAGAGACTTGATCAGATTTGGTAAGATATTTTCAGCAAGAATACTTCATAGGTAGTATTATATACTTCCATTAGCAGTCATGTAATGATAAGTTACATTTATGTATGTATGTACATAATGCCTGTACCCAGTGTGGGGCTCAAATTTATGACTGCAGGATCAAGAGTGGCATACCCTACCAACTGAGCCAGCCATGCACCCCACAAGTTATCTTTTTTCATGTTAGCTGTCAATAATCATTGCTTAAATCTTTTTTTTTAAAGATTTTATTTATTTATTTGACAGAGAGATAGATTAAAAGTAGGCAGAGAGGCAGGCAGAGAGAGAGGGAGTGAAGTAGGCTCCCTGTTGAGCCGCGAGCCTGATGCGGGGCTCGATCCCAGGACCCTGAGATCATGACCTGAGCCAAAGACAGAGGCTTAACCCACTGAGCCACCCAGGTGCCCCGTCATTGCTTAAATCTTGATTAGGAGTTGGAAAATAATCATGGTCAGCAAATATTCCTTTAATTTTAATTGAGATATTTCTGAAACAGCAAATTTCCCCAGTCAGCTACTTGTCTACCTAGGTAGAATTCATTCAGAAGAGGCAGGAAAAAGGTGTGATTCTTTTCCTTCATCAGTATTTATTTATTTATAAAGAGAATCTTTTTTTTTTTTTTAGATTTTATTTATGTATTTTGGAGAGAATATGGATGGGGTGAGGGAGGTGTAGGCGGGGGGAGGGAGATCATCTGAAGCGGACTCCCTGCTGAGTACAGAGCCTGATCTGGGGCTTGAACTCAGGGCCCTGAGATCATGACCTGAGCCAAAACCAAGAGTCAGATGCTTAACGGATTGAGCCTCCCAGGTGTCCCTTTTTATCAGTTCTTAAAATAACAGACTCTTCCTTAGCAGTATGTAGAGGTAAACAGTAAGGATCAGTTATTGTTTCAGCATCACTACAAATCGTGGAATTAAACATATGCAAAATGTTTCAATTTATCGAGTAGTTCCATGATACCCAAACTATCCTGATCTTCTCCAGTAAAAACCGTATCAGATTGATTCCTGTGCCCTTTTAAAATAACCCAGTGAACTCTGATTTCTTTCTCTTTCTTTCTCTCTGCTCTAATTAGATATTCCAGACTCATTGTAAAGACAATCCTTGATATGACAGAGAATCAACCATTCTTACGTGATTGTGGTCCCTTTTTAGTGGTCAAAGGTATTTAGAGACTATCTGGGCCAGGGTTCTACTGGATCTGTCATTGTTTGTGTAGGCCTTTTCAGTGGACATTAGGAAATACTTTTTGGAAAATGGAATGTTAATATGTACTTGTGAGGCTTGACATTTGCCATTCTGATTAAAATGCGGTTTCTTAATTTTGACACAATTGACATTTGGACTTGGATGATCCCCTGTTGTGTTTGGTATCATCACTGGTCTCTACCCAGTAGATGCTGGTAGCACATTCTCCTGTCCTACCCTTAGGTGTGACAACCAAAATTGTCCCCAGACATTGTTCAGAGTTCTCCAGGTTGGGGATGGGGCAAGATTGCCCCTTAGTTGAGAACCATCATATTAAAGAAATAATGTTTTGGAAACACTTAATAAGTACTAAGTAATTACAGCGAATCATGTTTTGGAGAATAAAATATTTCATAATTGTTTAGCGCTGAGAAAAAATTCAAAATAATGGAACAAACTGTTGAGAGCTTCGTATCTCATTTAATTCAAAATGCTCATTTTACTTCTGAAATGTTGGTAATTATGGATAGAACAGACTCTGAGTCACAGAGATTGAGTTTATGTCCTATCTCTGTCATTGCTTGATGGTTGGCCTCAAGTAGGTATGTTTGTTTCTTTAACCTTCAGATTGCTCTGCTGTGAAATAGGAACAATAATACTAAATTTCTTTGTTGCTTTGAGAATTAAATAAGATATAAGATGCCTAGAAGAATGCATGGTTCACAGTAGACCATGATTAGTAGCTTTCGTCATTGTACATTTTTCAAGGGAAAGTAACTGAGGGAAAACTTGGAGGTAAATCTACAATCCCGTGTTCAAAACTAAAAGGCTTTTCTTCTATTTTAGAATCCTGCCAAATATCACAAAACCTAGACATTATGAAGGAGAAAGAAAATAAAGGGTTTTTCAGCATTTTTCAGCGCAGTAGGAAAAAGCGGGAACAGGTAAGTATTTTCTTATGTAGTATTTTGTAAGATTCTTCTTGTCTGTTTTTAATTGCTTGTGCTTTTTATCTTGAAATGACCTACAGGTTTTGCCTTTTCATCCTTTACTAGACGGCAAGTGCCCCTGCAACTCCTCTAGTAAGTAAGCATCGCCCAACTTTTACAAGGTCCAATACCATATCCAAGCCATATATTTCAAGCACACTGCCGTCGGATGCCCCCAAGAAGAGGCGGGCTCCGCTGCCTCCAATGCCAGGATCTCAGAGCGCCCCCCAGGACCTTGCTCACATCCAGGAGAGGCCAGCTTCTTGTGTAGTGAAGTCCTTGAGCATGGACGAAACAGAGAAGGTACGTGTGTTGCATTTTGTGTTTTTAGGATGGGGCAGGAGACCATTCTATTTTTCCTCTTGTCCTTTTCCACATAGGCTGCTAATAAGATTAGTAACAGACACTAATATGTAATAAGATGAATGACTTGCGGCTGATAACACTGGCACTGGGAAGAGATTGCATATGCGTAGTTCTGTGATGCAGTAAAGAGTCAATATGTCAATTTTAAGTAGCTTTTATCTTCAAGAAAATAAATCACCCATAAACCTTAAAGTCTTGGCTTACTAAGGCCCAACCAGAGGTCTCGGTTAATGCATGTATTGGGAATGCAAATACTCAATTCTGAACTTTTTTTTCATAGCACCAAAGTCTTTATGTTGCATTCATCGGTTTCTAACTAGATGTATCTTCTTGATCTGACTCTGAGATGCTCACAGGGAAATCTGAGTGTCTTGTTGGTACATAGACACTCCATAGTTTAAAAAAAAAAAAAAAAAGCCTTTTTATTAGACTATTATTGCAGTTACTTTTATCTACTCTTATGCCCAGAGCAGTGTTCTGGGTACATCTTTTCCCCATACTGACTTACTATTGCTTCTTTGTACTCCCACCTTTTACTGGAGTGTGCTGTTTTGTGGAAATTCATTTGCAAACTACTTTTAAGCCTATAGTGTATACATTCTTTGCTCTATTCATGTGGACGATAAATGAAGTTTTAAGTAAATGTGATTAAACATGAGACACTGTACTTTGTTGCTTATTATTATTGCTTATTATGATTCAAGTAACTTTGAGAGCAAATTTTATTTTGAGATATTTGAGACACTGAGAAGTTTTCTTATATCTACTTGAAGGGTTTTATTTACCCTTGGAAGTTTAGTAAACTAAATGCTTAAGTAAACTAACTCCTCCCAACCAACAGTAAACATTTCTGTGTTTTCTTAACTTCAAAAATGTTTAATATAGTTTTTAATATTTTATTTATTTGACAGAGAGAGAGTGATCACAAGTAGGCAGAGAGGCAATCAGAGAGAGAGGGAAGCAGGCTCCCCGCTTAGCAGAGATCCCAATGTAGGGCTCGATCCCAGGACCCTGAGATCATGACCTGAGCTGAGGGCAGAGGCTTAACCCACTGAGCCACCCAGGTGCCCCTTAATATAGTTTTTAATTGTAATTTATAAACTATCATATATGCCTTTAGAAAGTAAATAGCAAGGCAGCTGGGTGGCTCAGTTGGTTAAGAGTCTGCCTTCAGCTCAGGTCATGATCCTGGAGTCTCAAGATTGAACCCTGTGTCAGGCTCCCTGCTCAGCAGAGTCCACTCCCTCTGCCTGCCCCGTGCCTCTCCATACCTCCCCACCCCCCGCACTCTCATTTGCTTGCTCTTGCACACACGCTCTCTCAAAAAATAAAATCTTAAAAAAAAAAAACAAAAACACACACACACACAAAACCCTGATAGAAATGAACACAACAACAACAAAAAAGCTTAAACTCGGTTTACTAGACGGCAAGTGCCCCTGCAACTCCTCTAGTAAGTAAGTTATTTGGAAAATAACTAATCATCTGTTAAGCTGTCTTTTTTTTTTTTTAAGATTTTATTTATTTATTTGACAGAGAGAGATCACAAGTAGGCAGAGAGGCAGGCAGAGAGAGAGGGAGGAAGCAGGCTCCCCACTGAGCAGAGAGCCCGATGCGGGACTCAATCCCAGGACCCTGAGATCATGACCTGAGCCAAAGGCAGAGGCTTAACTCACTGAGCCACCCAGGTGCCCTGTCTTCTTATTTCTATTAAGATTTTCTTGTCTGATGTCCCTGGTATAAAATCTCACCTTAAAAATTGGGGGGGATTTGTTATTTTTTCAAATGATAGAATTATTTGCTACAAAGTTTTTTAAAGTAACTGTTTGGTAGTTGGGTGAAGTGTTACAGAAGAGGTGATTCTTGGGTTCAGTATTAACATCTATGGTGAAAGTACCTGAGGCAACAGGAAGCATGTTCAAAGAGGTGGGAATGTGAAGACTGTGGCATGCCTGGGCATGAATGAGAAGGAGAGATTGAAATTGAAATAAGCAGAGGCCAAGTCAGAGTCCCCAAAGACTTCATTTTGTGGTTGTAACTCCTTTACATTTCATCATAGTAAGTTATTTAAAAGGCAACACTTTCAGGATTGTTTTAAATTTTTAATTAGCAGGGCGCCTGGGTGGCTCAGTCGTTAAGCATCTGCTTTCAGCTCAGGTCATGATCCCAGGGCCCTTGGGATCGAGTCTCCCGAATCGGGCTCCCTGCTCAGCGGGGAGCCTGCTTCCTCCTCTCCTTCTCCCCTTGCTTATATTCCCCCACTCTCTGTCTCTCTGCTAAAGAAATAAATAAAAGCTTAACTTATTTTTTAATTACCAAAGCCTGTCTTTTTTTTTTTTTTTTTTTAAGATTTTTATTTATTTATTTATTTATTTGACAGACAGAGATCACAAGCAGGCAGAGAGGCAGGCCGAGAGAGGGAGAAGCAGTCTTCCCACTGTGCAGAGAGCCTGATGTGGGGCTCAATCCCAGGACCCTGGGATCATGACCTGAGCTGAAGGCAGAGGCTTTAACCCACTGAGCCACCCAGGCGCCCCATGTCTTTTCTTTATGTAGAAATAAATCTTAGCCACTGGTCACAAATCTTTATTCCAGATGACCTCATGCATTCAGTTTTGGTAAACTTCCTCTGTGTTTAGACCTGAAGAGGCCTACATTGTCTGAGAAATAGTCTGCTTCTTAAAACTCTAGCATGTGCTTCCAGTGGCCTCACCAAAAGCCATTTCTTTTGATTCTCACCCTCTGCTCTATGACCAGTTGATGCTCCCATGTTAAGTAATCTTATTATTTTTTTATATGTTGCCTTTGGCAAACTGGACATCTTTATACAATTTTCTAATTATTTTTTCTTTTGATCTGGACATCTGGGTAGTTCTTTGATGTATTGTTAAGTAGGACCCAGAATAACTTGTTCCTCCCTAGAGAAGCTGAAAAACCATTTTTTTATTTATTCATTATAAAAATTCTTAACAATTAAGCCGTGGTTTGGGGTGTGTGCATGCTCATGTGAACTCATGCCCTCCTAGGCATCTCAGCACTTATTTCCTCAAGTTCCTCACTATATCTGATGTGCAAAATCACCCCCTTAGTCTTGATTTTTCTTGGTTTTTCTCTCTTCCTTGGTCCTGATTCTCTTTTTATATTTCAGCTCTCTCTCTTTTTTTCCCTTGCTTCCGCTTCCTTTACCTGTCTCCTAAATCTGGAGGTACTGAATCCATAGTCTTAGCCTATACTCACTGTACTCTTTCAGAGAAGACATGTTCTTTGTTGAGTTTTCAACTGTAGTGGTTTGAATAGTGTCCCTCCGGAAGGTATGTTCAAGTCAAGGATCTAGAGGTAAGATCACTGCGGACTTTAGGCTGGGCCCAGACCCAAAGACTGGTGTTCTTCTAAGTGGGGAGACACACGCACAACAACAGAAAGGAGAAGGTCACGTGATAATGCAGGCAGAGATTGCCGCATGCCGCCATAGCCAAGGGATTCGAGGAGCCACCAGAAGCTGGAAGAGGCAAGGAAGGATTTTCCCCTTGTGTTTTCAGAGAGCTATGGCCTTGCCAAAAGCTTGATTTCAGACTTCTGGCTTCCAGAACTGTGAAAGAATAAATTTCTGTTGTTTTGAGCCACTCGGTCATGCTAAGTTGTTACGACAGCCCTGGGAAACCGATGTCAGTTTTGTAATTCCAATCCCAGTATTTTATTCCAGCTGCAGCCTGAAGTCGTGGTTGCTTATTCACTCATCACTACCTGGAAATTAGCATACTGAAAATCAGGCTCACTTTTGTTCTCCCAGATTTAAAAGCTCAGGATCCCTTTTGTTGTGCTTTCTTTTTATTTTTGCATCCAGTTAGCGGGTCCTTCCTTCAGTCTCCCTTCCTTATCTTTCCTTGTCCCTTTCTTTCCTTCCCTTTCTTAAGTCATGCCTTAGAGAAATCCAGGGTGCAGAGTAAGGATAAGACCAGTACTTAACTTGTCTTCCCAATTCAGAAACTTTGATAACTGGCAGGTATGTTTGATGCATTCAAGGCCCTCTACAAACTGATCAAAATGGGGGGGGGGGGCAGATATACCTCTCTCTCTTTCTTTGCAGCTTTGTCGTGATATAATTGAGAGAAAACTACTAAAATATTTAAAGTGTACATTGTGGTGATTTGAAATACATATGTATTGTGAAAGAATTCCTGCCATCTGGTTAATTAACACATCCATCACCTCACATATTTATCTTTTTATTTTTATTTTTTTTAAGAGAGAAAGAGCACACCCAAGCGTGTGCACGCAAGCCTGAGGGGGTGGGGGGACAGAGGGAGTGGGAGAGAGAGATCTTAAGCAGGCTCCGCGCCCACCTTGGAGCCTGATGTGAGGCTGGAGGTCATGATCTGAGCCAAAGTCAGGTGTTGGTTGACTGAGCCACCCAAGAGCCCATTTATTGCTTGTTTTATGTTTAAAATTTAAAAATGTCATTATTACTATAGACATTTTATGTTAAACAACTGAGTTTTGAATTTGAAGCTTTAAAAAGGCACTGTTTCTGATGATCGAAAGTAATAGCAGGCTGGGGAAAAAGCTATCTGGAAAAAAAATTATTTTCAAATCCCTGAAGAATTTTGGATATACTATCCTGGAGATTTGTATTGTTCAGGAGTCAGAATAAACCACAAGGGTGCGCTGTTTAACAGACCTACAACAGTCTGATTTTACACTTTTTTTTTCCCCCCAAAGCATCCTTTAATGAAGCAGAAAGAAAATACTGGAAATAGTTACATTATATTAGAAATGGCAAATGCTTACCTCTTGTGTGTGAAGTTTCAGAAAATAGAACTAGATAAATAACAATAATGTATGACAAAGTGATTTCTAATTAATGCAGTTTTCTTCATTTTGTGCTTTCCCTTCATGTTAGTATTCTCTTAAGTAGTCATTGATATTCTGTTTGCCTTACACAGGCTTACAGATAAGTCAGTCTACCGGTAGCTTGCAAAAATTTTGTCCACCACACCTATTTTATGCTTTTTGGCTGTCAGTTTTTAATGATTTGTCTCATTTCATAAGGCATTTCTCCATACTGGCAAATTAAAGTATTAGATAGTGATTTTGAAGCTTAAACTGAAACTCTTCACATAAAAGGCTGTTGATTTTCTGAGCTAATTCTGGCAACTGATTGTGCAGTTTCTAAAGAGGATTCAACAAAGATACCAGTCAGTAAACTGATTTATCCTAACCTGTTTTTTGGGACAGTTTTGCAACTAAAATTATTTGATCTACCTAAGGAATACATTTTGAAGAATATGTAGTTTACTGTCACTGCTACTGTATTGTTTTTTCATGTCCCTAAATTTCTACATTTTTCTGCTTTTTTACATGTTAAACCTTGTATCGTGCTCCTTATATACTCTTTTACGTTTCAAGCCTTGTATCCTGTTCCTTATAAGGGTGAATATGCTGTCCTCTATGGAAATCTTTATTTTCAGAAGACCACAACTATCCAGTTAGAAATTTTCTGGCAGTTTTCCTCCCATCTTTTTGAGCTTTTTGTGAATATGATTCTGCCTAAAGATTTGAAATGCCATTTATGCAACAACATATGTAATGGCTGGCTCCTACTGTTGTTTACCTAAACCATATTGCCTGTATTACTGTATAAATGCATAGTTATTTACAGTAAGATTATGTGTATATCGTTATTTATGTAGATTGTCACTTATTTCACACATGACAAAAGTCAGAAATGCAATGACATTGGCTTAAATTGAAAATCACTTAGCATTTGGAGATTGACACTAAGTTCAGAAATCTAGTATCTGTACCACGTTCACTGACCAAGTTTCAGCAAGGACCACATTTAATAAAATCTGTGGCCAAAGGATGTCCTAGGATTATTGACAAATGAACCTTTTTTTTTTTAAATTTTATTTATTTGATAGAGAGAGAGATCACAAGTAGGCAGAGAGGCAGGCACAGAGAGAGGGGGAAGCAGGCTCCCTGTTGAGCAGAGAGCCCAATGCAGGGCTTGATCCCAGGACCCTGAGATCATGACCTGAGCCGAAGGCAGAGGCTTAACCCACTGAGCCACCCAGGTGCCCTAACAAATGAACCTTTCATGAAGGCTGATTTTACATTTGAAGAAGAGGAGAAAGAGTTGGACACAAGTTGGGGATAATCTTGACCCACAGAATCTATAGAAGCTTTTGGAGAATTCTTTATTTTTGCACATTTGGTATGGTTTTGCTCTTTGGAGTTATGTGTGTATAAAGCAGTGAAGCGGCTTTTCTTGGGCTACTAGAATGGAACCCCATTTTCTTTAGGATATTGGCTTCTGGCTGGAAACACAATAAGGAATTATCTTGAACTTTTTCTTTTTAAGTTTATTTATTTATTTATTTATTTATTTATTTATTTATTTATTTATTTGACAGACAGAGATCACAAGTAGGCAGAGAGGCAGGCAGAGAGAGAGGAAGGGAAGCAGGCTCCCTGAGGAGCAGAGAGCCCGATGCGGAGCTTGATCCCAGGATCCTGGGATCACGACTTGAGCCGAAGGCAGAGGCTTTAACCCACTGAGCCACCCAGGCCCCCCATATCTTGAACTTTTTATTTGGTCTCATTTTGCATTCTGGTGCAAACAAACACTCAAATGGTGAGAAATGGAAATATTTTGCCATCCAGTATTATGTAAATGAAATTTAATACTTAGAATGTGTTCATTTTTTAACAGCTGATTTAATTGTTTTTAAGAAATATTTGACATTATTCATTTTTTACTCAGTGTTACCTTTTAATATTTATCATGGTTTATAAGCAGGTAAGATGATAGATTGTCATATGTTTATAAAATGTGCAAGAATATATTTGGTCTTTGTTTCACTTAATGAGTTTTAATCCTAGATGTTTTATGCAGAGTCATTAAGGTTGTTGTAAAAAGAGCATGTATTTGTAATCTTTAAGAAATCTCTCTTTTCGGTTTTTTCCTCCAGGTTATCACACAACATTTGATTTTCCCCGCCACTTAACATTTATCATATAGAAAGAAAACCACACACATAATTCTACAATTGCCTAGGAACAGTGGTTGCCATGGCATTTTTGGTTTGATATACGGGATACAGCTGTCTGTATTTCCAAAAATATGACTTGTTTCATTCAGTAGGGAAATGCACCAATGCAGCATAACAGAATATTATCTGCTTTCCCCTTTTAAGGCTTTCCCATATATATAAGTATATTTAGTCTTGGTAGTTTTAATCACATTTCAGGGTCTTAATCACAAGAGCAAAATTAATGACCAATGTTTACGGAGCACTTACTAATATTTGAGACCAGGTACTAAGCACATTACTCATTTAATACTCTTGAAAATTCCTCTGAGCCATTACTTTTTAGGTTTCTGCCAGCTTTACCTCCGACCCAAATGTAAGGAACTTTGCTCATTATAAAGCTGTTAGACTTTAAAGAATAATACACTTCAAAGAACAATAGGTCATTAATGGAGTTGGTGTGGATTTCTCTCCCTTATCTACCAGTACACAAAAGTTGTGTCTTTCTGAAGTACATACTGAATTAATAAAATATTTAAGATAATCAATTTTAGGAATCTTCCTCTACAAGTTCCTATGGAATGAAGCTTACTTAGGCTTTCTACCGCTATGACATTTAGGACCTCATGGGCGAGAACACGTCTTTCTTTGGTAACCAGCATCTACCAGAGACCGGGACAGAGAAAAACAGGCCTCTTTCCTGGAGCCATGGGGATAAAACTATGGGCTCACTTGGGTAACACCTGCCGTACAGCCTTGGCCCCCTTTCCAAGATTAACTGAGTTGATCACAGTTTGTTCCCTTGGTTGCTGCTTTACTCTGGTGGGGCCCTTAAGTCAGTTAATCTATAGATGTTCCCTACTCTCCTACCCTACCCCTGCACAATTTTTTTTTGTTTTGATCATTGACCATGGAGAACCTTAATTACCACCAGAGTGTCTTTTTAACTTGATCCCGAGCTCTGATTTCTCCTGATTTATCTTCTCTTTTTTCATCTGAGATGTATTATGAGTTAGGCCCTTAACTTTGGACATTTAAAAAATGTCATTAGTAAGGGATTACCACAAATAAGACTTGGTTTTATGATATCTCAAAGTATTATAGTGTTGATGAAATGAAAGCACAGGTTGCCTTAGGGAGAGAAATTTAAAAACCTTGCAAGAGTATATAACCCAGGTTGAAAAATTTGTGAGTTTTTTGTTTGTTTGTCTGTCTCTGACCTACATGGAGAAGGGCTGGAAAGGAAGTATCTTATGGTAGAAGCAGCCCTACTTTGGCTTGAGAGAGAGTCTTGAATCTACCAATAGGTCTCTTGTCATAATTTTTCTCATTGCTTCTTTGTCTTCTACCTTGAAGAACAAGCCATTGAACTTCTTTGTGGCTTAGGTTTCCCTCTGTTCAATAAGATTTTGTAACTAAATTTCCAAAGGTCTCTTCCAACTCTAGTGTGGCCAAATTATTTTATCTTTTGTTGTCTTTTAGAATTGGCCTTTAACAGATAAAAGTGCTTTGTTACGTGGATCTTTGGTTTGATCAGTGTTAATCAAATATTGATACCTAGTCCTGGTATTACTTCTCTGAGGATTTTTGAAACTCTAAAGTACAATAATGAAATAAAACATGGATTAACTGGGGTGCCTGGGTGGCTCAGTGGGTTAAGCCTCTGCCTTTGGCTCAGGTCATGATCTCAGGGTCCTGGGATCAAGCCCTGCATCAGGCTCTCTTCTCAGCAGGGAGCCTGCTGCCTCCTTTCTCTCTTTGCCTGCCTCTCTGCTTACTTGTGATCTCTGTCAAATAAATAAATAAAATCTTAAAAAAAAAACACACAACATGGATTAACTGACATCTTTCTCCCTGAACCTCTGACTGTAACACAAAAGTGAACACTGGTGCTTTGGGCATCAATAAAATGAGGTAGAGGATACAGAGTTTGAGGAAGATATACTCAAGTTAATGAATTTGTTAATTAGAGGATGCAGGTGTTATCATTGACTAATAAGGAATTTGAATCTAGACCATTTTGAGAGAAATCTAGTAACAAGCTTGGCCACCCAGAATCCTCTGAAGGGATTATAATTTTAGTAACCAAAAAAGATACAAGTGGTGGTGGTATTTAGACACCTCTAAGTGAATCCAGCTCTAATCTCATTGCTTGCTGTCATAGAATTTATTTCAGCAAGTTGATAGGAATACCCTTAAAACTGGCAGAATAGATGAGTGCTTCCATAGTGTGGCTTTAAGAGCTCCAGGCCCTGATACTACTAGCCTGTTTCTCTTTCCCCTACGTACAGTAGTCTGGGACTGGACACATCACCTCTAGTTCTTACACCCCTTCCCTGCTAGGGGTTTTCTTCATCTACGTTGACCTAGACAGGCGAAGACTTTCAGTGCTGTCAAAGAAGGATCTTAAAACAGGTTTATTGAGAGAACATGAAAGTAGGATATAGAAGTTCTAGATTTTTAGGAGTCATGAGGAAGTGCCATTTAAGGGAGGGGGTGGGTGTGGAAGGAGATTCAGGGCAGCAATACAAACATGCCCTAGCCTCACCAAAATAGCATTTTATTTTAAAGACTTCATGAAGAGAGAAACTGGCATATATGCCTTCATTCAAGTAAAAAAAATGCATGTGTGTCTATATCCAAGTATAGAGGATATGTATAAAAGGCTGGACACCAAAACTTCTGTGAGGTAACCTATACTGGTTGGAGTTTACAAGGATGTTTCTTTTTTCCCCCTCATCATTGTATGTATTGTTTTTATCTTAAAGGAGATTTTGCTAATTTTATGATCAAATCAATAATAAAACTGAATTCATTGTGATTAAAAAAAAACTTGCTGGTACAACTTTGCTTATTTTGCAAATTCATTATAATACTTCATACTTCTATATTACACTTACTTTATTATAATTATATGTTTTGAAGTTTAAGAAAACTGACCTGTTGCCTAACTTGTAAACTTGTTTTAGAAAGAATTCTTCCATCAAGAGTTAAGAATTCAGACTTGGGGTGTCTGGGTGGCTTAGTTGGTTAAGTGTCTGCCATTGGCGCAAGTCATGGTCCCAGGGTCCTGGGGTCGAGCCCTGCTTCAGGTTCCCTGCTTCTCTCTCTCCCTCGGTGCCCCCTCTGCTTGTGCTCTCTTGTGCTCTCTCTCTCTCTCTCTCTCAAATCAATAAATAAAATCTTAAAAAAAAGAAGAGTTAAGAGTTCAGACTTGACCTTTAGTTAGTTAGGTAACAGGTCATGCATAGGGATAGAATTCATAGTAAATTAAATAGTATGTTGTAATATTTATAGAGACTATTCAGGTTGGAGAAGGATAATGTGATTCTGGCACTTAAGGAAAAAAGGTGAGCTTTAAGAGTTTGCAGGGGTGGCCTAGGTTTTCTTCTCTAACCCATTCCTCCCCACGTGTAGAAATCATAAACAGAAATAAAACCCCAAAGCTTCTAACAGAAACATTTAACAATGTCCTTGAAGTTGGGCTACCGTATTTCTGTCCTTTGATTCAAGTTTTTTTCTTTTTTCTTTTTTTTTTTTAATTTTATTTATTTATTTGACAGAGAGAGATCACAAGTAGGCAGAGAAGCAGGCAGAGAGAGAGAGAGAGAGAGGGAAGCAGGCTCCTCACTGAGCAGAGAGCCTGATGCGGGGCTTGATCCCAAGGCCCTGAGATCATGACCCGAGCCGAAAGCAGAGGCTTTAACCCACTGAGCCACCCAGGCGCCCCTCAAGTTTTTTTCTTATTTTTCTATTTGTAGTTTTTCCTTTACTCTTTTCTACAGAATCTATTGATTTCAGTGACCCACGTCGTATAATTCAACAGTGATTAATAAGTGATCTAATAACTTGTTCAGAGCTAGGACTCAGTAATACTGAATGCCATTCAATTCTATTTTCTTCAGCTAAATTTAGTTCCATTTTGAACCAGTAAATCCTGATCTGGGTGTGAATTCTGAGGGATTAAGTATCTGGCATGGTTTTCAACTTGACCTTGCCACTTTTGCTAGTGTTCTCTTCTCTGTGCAGTGTTTTCCTTTTCACAGACTGTAAAATTCAGTGATGTGCATTCCTGTTAGGGGTGCAGTTTTTGCTAATGGCAGGCAGACTTAGTGACTCTAACTAAAGTAAATAATTGAACATCTCTAATCATTAACCAAAGTGTTTTACCCTAGTAAGTAGAAACCTCTCTGTGTTCTTATTTTGTAAACCCTTTGGATTTAAATATAGTTTAATCTCAACTTCTTTTTTAAAAATTTCAGCCATAATTTGGCCAAAGGAAATGTATTTTGGTGCTGGAAGCTAAAAACCACTCTAGTTTTTCAACTTTAATTCTTTACATTAAATTTATGAAATATTCAAATTTACGTATTATACACATTCATATACCCATCCCCAAGATTTAGCAAATTAGTGTGAAGTATTGTGCTTTTATTAAATTCCCTTGGGGAGGATGGAGCTGCCTGAGGGAACAAAGGAGGAGTTTTTACACACAGTGAATTACACACAATGAGTCTGGCTTCTGCAGTGGACCACACGCCAGTTCCTAAACGCTGGGTACTGTGTTGGGGTCTTAAGGTTGGTTATTATTGACATGGACTCTAACAGGACTCTTACCACCACCATCACTGAGGACAAAGTATAGTCTTTGAATAAGCACCTCCTTTTATCCATACTTTTCAATCTATGTAGGAACTATCATTTGCTTATTTTATTTACAGATCACGTTCACGTACTTAAAAGTAGATGAGCTACCTGCAACATTAGCTAATGTTTACGAAGCAGGTTCTGTATACTAAGCACTGTGCTGAGTTTTCACACATGCCATTTCCCATAAGCACCGGCCCCTTCTGAGGTGTAGGTGCTCTGACTTTTCCCACCTTATAGATGAGGAGGCTGAACGCTGCAGAGACACTAGAAGGCCATGCTCCCCGGTTCAAGCCCTGACAAAGCCCAAACAAAGCTCATTTGTTTGGTAAGCATTACACTAGGCCGCCTTCCAACTTGCAAACCCTCTAGAAGCCTCTCTCCAGTTAGGCACAAACTCACCTTCAAAAATACACAGTAGCTCGAGCCTGACTAATGCAGGGGTAGGGCGGTTAGGAGACTATTAGGCACACACTCCTAAAGGGCACAGGAAAACTAGGGCTTACACATGCAGCTTGGTTAGACACTGATGGCCTTGCTCACCTTTTTTGTTTTGTTTTTTTTTTAAATTTTTTTAGCCTTTCATTCATTTTTAATGTTTCAAGTTTTTATTTAAATTCTAATTAACATATAATGTAATATTAGTTTCAGGAGTAGAATTTAGTGATTCACTACCTACATATAATACCCAGGGCTCAACACAGCAACTGCCTTCCTTAATCCCCGTCCCCCATTTAGCTCATCCTCCACCCCCTCCCTCCAGCAACCCTCAGTTTATTCTCTGTAGTCTCTCAGGGCGCCTGGCTGGCTCAGGCGGTTAAGTGTCTGCCTTCGGCTCAGGTCATGATCCCAGGATTGGCTCAGGCATGATCCCGGGTTCTTGGGATCAAGCCCTGTGTTAGGCTCTCTGCTTCTCCCTCTCCCTCTGCCCCTACCCACCCCATCCCCTGCTTGTGCTCTATCAAATAAATAACATCTTTTTTTTAAAAAGTCTTTGTGGCCTCCCTCTCTTTTTTCTTTCCCCAGTGTTCATCTATTTCTTCAATTCTACATATGAATGAGATCATATGGTATTTGTCTTTCTCTGACTGGCTTATTTTATTTAACATGATACCTTCTGTCTCCATCCACATCCACATCATTGCAAATGGCAAAATTCCATTCTTTTTTATGGCTGAGTAATTTAATTCCATTATATAAACATACACCACATCTTCTTTATCCATTCTTCAGTTGATGGACACTTGGGCTTTTAACATGACTTGGCTATTGTTGACAATGCTGTTGACATCAGGGTGCATGGGCCCCTTTGACTTGGTATTTCTGTATCCTTTGGGTATATATCTAGTAGTGCAATTTCTGGGTCATAGGATAGCTCTATATGTAACTTTTTGAGGACCGTCCATACTGTTTTCCAGAGTGGCTGCACCAGCATGCATTCCCACAACAGGGTAAGTGTTCCCCTTTCTCTGCATCCTCGCCAACATCTGTTTCCCATGTTGTTGACTTTGGCCATTCTGACCCATCTCATTGTGGTTTCGATCTGCGTTTCCCTGATGATGAGTGATGCTGAGCATCTTTTCATGTGTCTGTTGGCCATCTGGATGCTTTCTTTGGAGAAATGTCTATTCATATCTTCTTCCCATTTCTTTTTTCAAAGATTTTGTTTAATTATTTGTCATATATATATATATAGATAGAGAGAGAGAGAGAGAAAGCATGAGCAGGGAGAGGGGCAGAGGGAGAAGCAGACTCCCCACTGAACACGGAGACTAATGTGGGGCTCAATCCCAGAACCCTAGGATCATGACCCGAACCAAAGGCAGACACTTAACTGATCCACCCAGGCTTTCCTTTGCCCATTTCTTAACTGCATTATTTGGTTTTTTGGGTGTTGAGCTCGGTAAGTTCTTCATAGATTTTGGATACTAACCCTTTATCAGATATGTCATTTGTAAATATCTTCTCCCATTCTGTAGTTTACCTTTTGGTTTTGTTGATTGTTTCCTTTGCCATGCAGAAGCCTTTTATCTTGATGAAGTCCCTATAGTTCATTTTTGCCTTTCTTTCCATAGCATTTTGTATGGGAACTCATGATGTGTTTTACTTAAGCAACTGTGGTGGTTTAGTGGGTCTGCTTTCTAGAAGTCGTTCTTCTTGGGTTAAGAGCTCTCTATTCTTGTATGCTGGCTGCATATACTGCACCCACATTCCTCACTATACACCACTTTTCTCGGTTACAGTCTATTTAGGAACACCTAGATCTTCTAACTCGAATGCTTCTTTTCCTGTGGGCTTTTACTCAAGAAAAGACTGTTTGTAGTAGATATAGAACATCCCCTTCTCTCTCCCTCCTTTTTTTTTTTTAAGATTTTATATTTGACACAGGCAGAGAGAGAGAGGAGAGGGAGCAGAAAAAGTAGGGGGAGAAGCAAAGGGAGGGGGAAAAGCAGGCTCCCCGCTGAGCAGGGAGCCTGATGCGGGGTTCGATCCCAGGACCCTAGGATCACGACCTGAGCCGAAGGCAGAGGCTTAACCGACTGAGCCACCCAGGCGCCCTAGGACATCCCTTTCTCATGGTCCAGGGTCTCCTCTACTTTGGTCTTAATAGTGATGTTTTATTTTAATACAAAATAACTCCCAAGTTTGATTTTTATTTACCTTACCTTTCCTTCTTAGCTGATTATCTAAACTGATCATTCGTATTCCTTGAAAACTTCTGCCCTTTGCCTATCCTACACAAGTTGTTAAATTTACATTTTTGTCATAAACTTAGTAAGTCTTAACCATTAATTATAGTATGGAATCTAGTTACGACAGGTCATGTGCATCTTTCTGGTACCACTCAGTGACAGTCATGCTGTCTTAATGTCTTCCTGGTCTCTCTGGTTCCGTTGCAGCTCTATAGTGCATGTCCATTTGTTTTCATGTTATACTTGTGCAACAGGGTCAAGGGAGTTAAATTCTGTATGATAAAGCTATAAAAGATGTCCTCCTTCAAAAAGTTCACGTCTTTGCTCTGCTTTTCCCTCAGCTGTCTTCATAAATGCGATTGAAAATGCTTTAGTAAAACTAAAGTCTGTATATTTTGACAAATTTTAAGTTCTTTATCCATAGAAATATAAATATCCTGTACAAAAATAAAAGTTTGCTTATTTTAAGACCTCTGGGGACATAAGTGAAATATGTGAGTCTATTTTTATTTTGTCTTTGAGTTATGGATAGGTTCATATAAACTTTGGAGTCTGCCATATAAATTCCACCCTTCTAATTTCTATACAGTATGTTTTATGATGACCAAATTTTAAGAGTTCTAACTCCTAAAAAGATACTGCCATTTGAAAAATTCGTGACTAATTCAAGTCATGACTGCTTTTATCAGGTAATAGAAAAGACCAATAAAGGTCAGTTATTGGGAATCTGGCTCAAAGAGGAACACAGGTTTGCATCCTAAACCTCATGAAAGCAATCAGTCTAAGCATGGGAAACAAGTTTTCAGCATGGATGTAGGAGGAAAATCAAATGCTGCCCCAAATTTGTGCATTCAGCAGTTACTTACTTATCACTAACTGTGTTCTTACCGGTAAAGTAGGTCTGTGAGAGAAAGGAGTTGTGCCTTGATAGGGCTTTATAGAGTAAATTCACCTGAGAAATAAAATGACATATTCTACAGCTTTTGATAGTTACATCATTATTTTGAAAAGTGAAGTGTTGTATTGTTTAAGAAGAATTTTTGGCCTTTTTCCTAATGACTTCTCAACTTGTTAATCTTAGATAGCAAATGAAAGTTTCCAAGCACAGGATTATATCATTAATCAATAAGAAGAAAACTTTATATTCTACTCAAAAGGATATTTAAATACCGCTCACCCAGCTGTATGTTATAGTGCATTTCTTTCTCAGCCCTTTATTGCCAAGAGTCCTTCTTCTGATTGTTTCAAAAGCCCAAACTGCAATTAAGGATCTGTGTCCACATCCACTCTGGAGGGGGCAGAGGGTGAGGGATGGCTCTTAGGTTTAATCAGAATTGGCTGTAGGGACTGAATAGGCTTTAGGTCTTTCCTTGCTGGATTAGGTCTGGGTATATTAAGTGGAGATCAGATAAGGGTCCAGGATGGAGGCACAAGTTTGGAATTAATTGGCATATGAATAATACATAAATCCAAAGGAATAAGGGAGATTATCAACCGAGTGAACATAGATACTAAAGAGAGTGTACCCAAGGATTGAGGTGTGAAGGAACCCTTAAAAAAAATGGAGCATTGAAATCTGTGCAGAGTAGGAATGTGGTAATCTGGAAGTAAGAAAAAGAGAATTGGTGAGAGGGTGGTCTGTTCTGTCGAGTGCTACAGACAGATCCAATAAATGAGTTCTAAGAATTAACCACTAGTTTAGTTGTGGTGGTGATCATTGATGACTTTGATAGGAATAATTTTACTGGATCAAAAGTTGGGAAATATCTGGTTGGAAGTGTTCACGTTGGGGATGAGAAGTTGGAGACAAAAAAAAAACTATGAACAACTCTTGGAAGCAGGTCAGTCGTAAAGAGAGAGTGAGACGACGTGGCAGTGCGCCAGGGGGCGGCAGGTGGCGCTGAGGCAGGCCTGTCTTCAGGTCCGCGGACAGTCACATGCCAGGCGTGTGAGCGCTGGCTCTGGAGAGAGTCGGTGACCTCAGGTGACCTTGCTGTGGGTAGACATATAAATTTTTTGAGATGTTTGTCATTAATACATTAGTACTAAAAAGGAAAGATTAATCGAGCCAGCTGTTCTAACGTACATTCTCCCCTTTTCGCCTCTTACTCTACATCCATATTTTATCCATATTTTTCTCTGAAAGCTAGTTTTTCACTATTATGCTTGTGAGTCCTCCACATAATTGGCTATTTGTATGCCATTCTTCCATCCTGGCCTAAGTTTTTTGAGAAGGACCCTGTATTATTTTGCTGGGTTTCCATCTCCCAGCTCAGCTCCTGGCACACGGCAGATGCTCCCTAAATGTGTTTTGAATGAATGACTCTTGTGTTGCATCTCGGCATATGAAGCAGTCGACGTAAAGGTCAGGATCTTCCTGGAGTTCGCTATTAATTTCTAAACAGAGATCGTGTCTGGTCGTTTTGTTTCCCAGAGCCCGTGTGGAGCAGGCATAGTGAGGACTGGCTCTCTGCAGCTCAGCGGTACGTCTGCTGGCAGTTCATCTTTGAAGAGGACAAAGCGGAAAGCACCTTCCCCACCCTCCAAGGCACCCCTGCATCAAAGTGATGACAACAGTCCCGTCGCTGGTAATGTGACCTTTCCCATTAACATTACATGTGCATTGGGTCTTATTTCAGACAGACAGTAAAGTGGTAGAGGTTATAAATCAGGTCTTCTTACTAAAAGATGATACTTACACTAAGGCTTTTTAAAAATTTTTAATAATATTTAGATAGTCCCTTATTATTCTTGCTTGACTACCTTTTAAAAATCCGCAACATAAAAAAAAAAAAAAAATTGTATGGCTCCCTGATCCTCAGATTGAGCGTGTGATCATTTGTGAATCTCTTCAGGACACTCTTGTTCCAGGATGGACTCCTTGTAGGAAGGAGGAGCTAAGTCGATTTTAGTTGCTTCAAAGCTGGATGGTAATGGCTTCTAACAAAGTTAGGGCTATCTCTTCCCAAGTTACATACCAATGAATTAAGCTACTAAGGAATTGCTGCATCTGTGACTTGTTTGTAAGGTGTGCCACTTCTGTCTCCCAGTCCTGCAGGCAGGACGCACAGCTCCTTCGGACGGTATTTTGGAAGCAAACTCTCCAGAGGGGCCGCCCAGCCCAGGTAGGACACCTTTACTCCGCACCACGTAGTTCCTGGGAAGAGACATTTCAAGGCCGTTGAGGAATGAATCTAGTTATAATGCTCTGTCTGTGAAAGAGATACAGATGCTTTGACTCTTCTTTCCCAAATTTTATATTCTGAAATGAAAAAATTTCCACCCTGGGTCGAGTATGAAACTGACAGGACTCAAAATTTTAGTCCTGTGATGGTACCATAAGAACTCTCCTTATGCAGAGTCAGGTTACCACTTATGAATGTCCTTCCCAAGAGGAATGACACATGTTAGTTAGGAATGTACCTTAGTGTGTTCAAAAGAAGCTTACACCAGGGTGTAAGGTACCATTGTTTACACAACTGTCGTAGGTATGAATCTGACGTACATAGTCTCCTAATTCAGTGGTAAAAATTTGTTATCTTGAAGTATTTTCTATTATTTGGTCTCATTTTGGATTCTTTAAATAAATGAAATGCCAGTAAAAATTAATTTAATACTGTTTCCCTATGTTTTAATAGTAGCTATTATAAGAATAAATATGGTAAAATTTCTTAATTCCTAGACTTAATGTTAGCTGTAAATGAATATGAAAGACTAATGTCTAACCAAAAATAGAATATTACTGTCAGTACTTTAGCATGGGCATAATTTTATAGGTATGAAAATTGCTCAATATGACCCTAATTTTTATATTCATAATTATAATTTTATAATTAATATTCATAAGCACAGGAGAAACTAAGGAGCATGTCAGGAGCACCAAAATGCTCCTAAATCTTTAAATACTTAAATACTTTAAATACTTAGGTGATTTTTAGGAATTTGAGATTTTGACCCATCTTATATAAGAATTCTCCTGTCCTCTGTGATTAAAAACATTATCCTTATGTAACTAGTCATGACTTTTCTTATTTCTTAAGTCTTACCCAGAATAATATCAATGATACCTCAGGCTTCTGGACCTCCAGCACCTTTGAAAATACTAATTCATGCTATATAGTCTCTTCATTTGTTGTATTTGCAGAACTTATTTGTGAAAGATAATGGTCTTTAATGTTTTGTCTGTCTGCCTTTTGGAATGCATTTTGCATGTCTTGACTTTCTGGAAAAGTTCAAAACATGTTTAAATTTGCTGTTTAGAAATCCTTTGTCAATTGAATTAATGTTAAACCAAGTACTATAAGATCTTTCAACTTTGAAATGTACATGTTAGCATAATACATGTCAGTTAATCATAATTCTGAGTATATTTCATGTTCAAAATCTTAAAAGATCCCCACCATCTATATATAGTTGCCAACCTCATTAAAAAACCTAAAGTAATATTTGTATTTATGTTCAAATGTTGAAGTGTCGTTCTCAAATAAAACTTCACAGTAAAAAAAAAAATTCCTTTTGTTCACAAAGGAATTTTATTTATATAATATCAAACCATATAAGTGAAATGAGAAGATTCAGAAGTATTAGAAAGGAGGTGTGAATGCTATTCAAACTTTGCTTGGTATCTATTTCTCTTTTTCTCCCCCCCACCCCTTGTTACCTCTTCTCGTTTAACACATGGATAATTGTGAGCTAACAGATCTGATTTCTTTGAAAAGCTTCATGTTCTCTGCTTGCCTTAACTCTGTTATCTAAGTGCCATTTCCACAGATTTTACTTCTTTGGCAGAATCCTCCCTTGGCCCCGGGCTCCCCAGTCACGAACACTGCACCAGGCCCAGACTGCTGGATGAACCTTCTCTCTCCAAATGCCCTGGAACGCCCGAGGCAGCCGTAGCATCTCTGACATGTAGGTGGCTGGGCCTTTCCTGCCTGGGGCTTGGTTTAATGCAGATTAAGATTATCACCAGGTCAGCATTTCGTTACTTGGATACCCCTTGTGTAAAAAGGTCTCAAAGAAATATTAGTTTCCTCTTTTCACTCGAAATTCTCTTACAGACTTGGAGGTTATGATGTTTTCCCTAACCAGATGAATATGACAAGGCCTAAGATGAATAAAACAAGTGGTTCTGGAGGATTTCAGCTTTTCTTCTACTTGGTTTTCTGCTTTTTTTTGGCAAAACTCTTTGAACTCTGTTATTTTCAGTGTTCAGTTTTATGAATATTAAAGAATATATATAATATATATATATAATTTTTTTCTTTCTTGGACTACTCTTTTGTTATCTAGTCCTGGCTTACTTTCTGAAGTATTGCTTTTGATTGGGATTTTTATATTAAATTATTGGAATTATTTTGTTACCAGATGGCAAAAATTTATAGTTAAGTAATACTTGCATTTCATTATAAATAATTTTATTCAATTTTTTATTAACTCAAAATGAGTCCTTATTTAAAATTATTTAAAATTAATATCACATACTGCTTATAGTAATGCAAAATTGTGCAGCCAGTTTGGAAAATAGTTTGATAATTTTTTTTAATGATTTTATTTATTTATTTGACAGAGACAATGAGAGAGGGAACATAAGCAGGGGGAGTTGGGGAGGGAGAAGCAGACTCCCTTTGGAACAGGGAGCCCACTGTGGGGGGTCAATCCCAGGACCCTGGGATCATCGCTTGAGCTGAAGGCAGATGCTTAACAACTGAGCCACCCAGGCACCACGACAAATTTTTTTTTTTTAAAGATTTTATTTATTTATTTGTCAGAGAGAGAGAGGGAGAATGAGCGAGCACAGGCAGACAGTGGCAGGCAGAGGCAGAGGGAGAAGCAGGCTCCCCGCCGAGCAAGAAGCCCGATGCGGGACTCGATCCCAGGACGCTGGGATCATGACCTAAGCCGAAGGCAGCCGCTTAACCAGCTGAGCCACCAAGCATTCATTTTTCTGTATAGCCCAGCAGTCCCACTCCTAGGAATTTTCCAAGAAAAACGAAAACTTCTGTGCACACAAAAATTTAACATGTAAATTATTTTAGGATTTTTATTCATAATTGCCCCAAGTGGGAAACAACCCAGTGTCCCTAAACTGAGGAATGGATGAACTATGGTCAGTCTGTACATTGCAGTGCTACCACCTACCCATCCAAAGGAATGAATACCACATGCAGTGATATGGCTGAATCTCAAAAGCCTTGTGTTAAATGGGGAAGCCAGTCGTAAATGGCTAGATGTTGAATGATTTCATTCATATGACATTCTTGCAAGGGTGAAACTATAGGGAAAAGAGTTACCAGGGTCTAGACTTAGGGGGAAGGGATGATCACCAGAGGGCCTGGGGTTTTTGGAGATTGATGGACTTGTTCTATATCTTGACTGTGATTGTAATAATTAAACTTTCAAAAGATGACTTCTGTGATTTTTTTAAACATTTATACTTTCGAAGTTGTTAAATCTTAAAACCTTACAAAGATTTTGAACACTGTATTCTTTGAAAGTGAGTATTCTTCCCTTAAAACTTATGAAGCTGAAATACGATCATTGTGCTGCATTATTTGTGGAATTTATTCACCTCACCCAGTCTTTTTTTATTGTCCTAAAATGTGGCCATCATATAACATATACAAAACAAACTTGATTTTTTACTTTTAGAAGCTTGGGGAAATTTATGCTAGTCATCCAACCAACTCTGAAAGTTTTTTTGGATTATTTGAATTTTTAGTTTTTAATTTTTAATTTTTAATTTTTTAAAAGACTTTATTTATTTATTTGACAGAGAGAGATCACAAGTAGACAGAGAAGGGGAAGCAGGTTCCCCGCTGAGCAGAGAGCCTGATGTGGGGCTTGATCCCAGGACCCTGAGATCATGACCTGAGCTGGAGGCAGAGGCTTAACCCACTGAGCCACCCAGGCACCCCGGATTATTAGAATTCTTAAAAATAATCACAATCTTTCCCAAGACTTTTAAGAATAGGAATACTCTTCAAGCTAATTATATATATATATATATATACATATATATATATTTAAGCAAGCCTATATGATGCTTATAACTACCAAGTTAAAAAATTTCAGAAAAATAATTTCAAAAGATTTTTGAGACACGTAACTCATTCTTTAACTGAGACTGGTTTCTCAGTGAGGGGTCTCATACTTAAATAAAAGTTGTTTGAAGTACTTTTTTTTTTTTTTTTAGGATTTATTAGAGTGAGAGAGCATGTTCATGCCTGTGCCCACAAGTGGGGAATGGTGGGGGAGGGGCAGAGGGTGAGGGAGAGACTCTCAAGCAGAATTCCTGCTGAGTGTGGATCCCAAGGCAGGGCTCATCCCAGGACCTGGAGATACATGACCTGAGCTGAAATCAAGAGTCAGATGCTAAACTGAGCCACCCAGGATGCCTATATGAAATAGCTTTGATGGGCAAGAGAGAAATAGGGATAACAATAACTTGCTAAGCATTTCCTCAGTTAAACTAATTTGTAAAGAGCTTAAGATATGCTAAGGGGCCATTTATAAAACACATTTGCATCTAAACCGGAACAGACGTTAATTTTCTCAAACACAGTTTTCAAATTATATAAATGTACTCTTACTGCACAAACAAGATATGCTATTGTAGACACATAATATTATACATTGGTAGCATAATGATGCTTTCACATGTCATAATAAAATAAGGCTTGCCAAAATATATTTTTAAAAAATTTATTTAAATTAAAATTCTTTAATATTTTTCCTGTTGAGTAATCTCCTTTTTTTTACTCACAATGAAACTGTCAATAAAAGTCTCCATATTTGTTTGTTAAATAGCATACTTTTCTGCCTAGAGATAAAATTAAAGACATAAATTACTTTAAATACTCTTCAAGTACATTGAAGTTTTTATTAAATTTTGTGGATGTGCTGATCACTATAATCTAATGCTACACCCCCCCCTCCCCCATTGTGGTAAAATTAAATTTTGTTCAGCTGCTATTGTGTATATGGCAGTGTTAAATTGTACTTAAATAAGCAAAGATTCAGAGACTCATTCTTTAGTTTAAATTAAATTTCACAGCTAGTGTGGATACCAATTAGGATGTCTCCTCTTTTAATCTGTTGGACATTTGTTGTTGGTACTAAAGGAACAATGATAAAACTCATTCTTATACAGTGAAATATTAACTGCAGCTTTTGAAGAGAATCACTCTTACACACACACACACACACACACACACACACATTGATACGGGATGATTTTTCAGCCATAGTTAAGTGGAGAAACAGAAGGTGAAAAACATCAGGTATAGTATGCTTCCATTTATATTAAATGGACCCATAAAAATGAAGGAAGCGTGAGTATGCATATCTGCTTGTATGCTCATTATACTTTCTGATAATATGTAGGAAAAACCTGTTAAAGGAAGTTGCCTCTGAGAATCAAACTGAGTGGGAATAATTTTCATTTTATCATACTTGTTTGTATTTTCAAAAAGCATATTAAGCGTCTAAATGGCTTTTAATTCTGGTTTTGTATTAGAATCACCTTAGGAGCCTTAAAAATTCCTGGTCCCACCCTTCAGAGATTCTGATTTAACAGGTGTGGAGAGGGTGTGAACACTGGTATTTTTAAAAGGGGCTCAGATAGGTCTCCATTGTAATTCTGATAACTTCTGAGTCAGATTTTATAAGTATACTTGTATAGATATAAAATTTTAAAATATAAAATCTCATGTTCTTTTAATTAATATTTAGAGCTATTGTATGAATGTAAAATCATTTAAATTCAAAGATACATAGCTATCTCTCAGACTGAGACATGTAACTTGAAGATTATGAATTTAAATAACTTTTTTCTCTACCATGAATAAAACCTAGCATGATAACATATTATTTTTAGAATTGTATATGTCTGAGATAATTTGACTATATGTTAATGTGATTACTCATCATTAGAGGATTATTTTCTTATTAGTTTTGGACGAGCATTTAAAAGAATCCAGCTGATTATTATTTTAAAATTCCTTTCTTGCTGGGATTGCATAGGATGAATGAGGCAAATTAATATTTAGGATTATATCTTCATTTCTTTGTAGCTGGAATAAGCTCTGATCATAACCTTGAAGAGATAGATGAAAAGGAAGAACTGAGTGAAGTGCCCAAAGATGAGACTGAAAATATTTCTCTGAAGTCACAAGCTATTCCTTTTGGATCTACTGATACAATAAATACACTGAAAAATGATCCTGACTCTGCCCTTGGCAATGTTACTGGAGAGTCCTCACAGAACTCCAAAGAAGAAAAACAAGAAGCTAGAAACACAGATGGACAGTAAGTAGTCTATTTGCTGGAAGTGTCGGTGATGGTTTGTTTAATAAGTACTAGTCTCTGAATTATAGATCTGATATTATAAACACAAATATAGTAGTCTCTTTAGTTTAGACTCTGTTCACCATCACAAAGTATCCATACACGTGTTTTGTTTTTTAAATAAAATCAAATTCAACAGTTCTGGTATCCCTGTGTGAGACAAACCATAGCATGTAGTTAATTTGTGTGACTCAAATATAAAAGTATCTCTTTGTTTGTATTGTATGGGTTTTGCCTATTTTCGGTTTGATCTAAATGAAACATTTAATTTTTAATTTTCACCAAATGCTTCTCAAGAATTTTCACTGATACATAAAACAATTCTGCATATTAGATTATGATGTTAAGTTACTAATTTAATTTTTATAGTCAACTTTATAATGCAGAGAGAGCACTTTTCACTTGGCCCTAGGAATTGAAATCTATACTACAGTATGCTTATATTGTGTTAGAAATGCCACATCATGAGTAAAAATGAAATTAAGTAAGCAAAGTAAACCATCTTCATCAAAGTTTTACTATAATTTTCATGGGAGTGTCACCAAATTAAACCCTTCTATCACTAAAAATAAGACAAAAAAACAGTTGAGGTCAGCCCACATCCTGATTTGCCAGAAGTTGGCTTCGTCAGATGCAAGACGTAAATATCTCATTCAGTTTCCTTTTTCTTTAAAAGACAAATAATAATAACAAAAAGACACTGTTTTTGGAAAAGTGTCCATTTTACCAAGCTTCTTGGATCCTTCCTTATAATAAAACCAACCACTCTTTGAAAGCTAATGGTTCATAGCAGCATTTCCTCTCAGTTGTATTTTTTCTTTGCTATTAAATTTCCAGTATTTGGCAGAAGAAAGATGATTATTTCAATCCATCTGTCTTTGGAAATTATTGCCTCTTTTCTCATCTGGCGCGTGCACGTGTGTGCGTGCGTGTGTGTGTGTGTTTAAATAGTATCAGTATATAACATACAATATCCTGTTTTGCAGAGGGCCACACATAATGGTATATAATGCAAGCAGTGAAGAGAGGGTAGTTGACAGTGTAAGAAACTTGAAGTCATTGGGCCCACACCAGGAGAATGGTGAGTTCTATAAACACTAGTAGCCAACGTTTTCAGAGCACTTACTGTATGTCAAAGGGCCATTCTTAAAACTTTATATACATTAACTCATTTAATCTTGTATATTAACTCATTTACAGGTCTTACTATTTTCAGTTCCACTTTATGGTTCATTGAAACATAGTGATGTTATGTAATTCACCAGGGTCCCCGTAATTAGTAAGTAGTGGATCCTGGATTTGAACTCAGGCCATATTACTGTCACAAGTGCTATTAACTACTGTGTGTACTATTTTTGTTGTTAAATCTTAGACATTATTTAACCTAGATCTTGATTCTTAAAGGTGTATACTCTGTGCATCCATTTGTAATCTATTTCCCTTTTTTTCTTTTTATTGGCTCCCAAGCCCAAAACTGTTTTACTTGGGTGAAACTTGTCTGCATGATTTTTAATCTAATTACGTAATGTTGACATCTAATTATGTGATGTTATTTACCAGTATCTTCCACACCCCCAGCCCCAAGTCAAGATGTTTCTTTGCTTTGTTATGATATATTTCACTCCATTCTGTCCTTAGGGCTATGCTCGTTTTTTTTCTTTGCAAGACATATGATTTCACCCATTCATTCAACTACCCACCAAATCCTGTCACTTCACTAATTTTGTTACTTGATTACTAGAAGCCATGTATTTCTCTAAAAGGTCTTGTCTGCTCAACCAGATTGGGAAGTCTTTTGAATCAGAGAAATTACATCCAATACTTTGAATTCCTCATAGCACCTAGTAGAATACTGACCTATTGTTAAATATACAAGTCATCAAGTTAAGATTTTTTTTTTTTTTACTTTACAACGGTGTGAAAGTGATACACACTCCATAGAAACTGTACTTTGAATTCTGAATTTTGGCATTTTCCTGGGCTAGCAATGTGCTGTGTGATACTCTCGCACAATGCTGGGCATCAGCAGCTCTGGCTCCCAGTCGGCCCTCCAATGGTAAGAGCCTGCACACCTGCCACCATTCTGTTGTTCGCTTTCAGTACAGTAGCTAATAAGTTACATGAGATACTCAACCCTTTACTACAGAAGAGGCTCTGTGAGAGAATGATTTTGCCCAACTGTAGGCTAATGTGTTTTGAACACATTTAAAGCAGTATAGTATTCTGTAATATTCTGTAGCTTAGATGTACTAAATGCATTTGACTTAATGATATTTTCAAGTTATGATAGACTAGGTTACAATGTAACCCTATCATTAGTTGAGGAAGATCTCTACTTAAGGTTGAATTTCAGAAAAATGACACTACACAAATAGAAGTTGCGAGGAATGCACAATGGTATTTTAAGAAGATATGAAGGAATTTGCTTATGAATTCTCGTAGTCCAGTCTGTTTTATTAATATGCAAAACTAGGTGAAGATTCTTAGAAAACATAGGCATATACATATTCATATTTGGATAAAATGTGGATTATTCCAGTGTCACAAGTGGATAGACTGATGTAGATATATGTTGTTTTACCTATTTAGGATGTGTTGGTTATTTCAAATAGGTCTCTGGTTCATTTTCCCCATGGTCAGTATCATCCTGAGATAGAATACTGAGAAGTTCTAAAAGTATATAATTTCCTCGTCCTTTTCTTCTTGATTCAGTTCTTCACAATATACATTCTGATGGCCAATAGAATTTTACTGAGAAATCATAATGCTTCCTTCTTTTAAAAATGATGGATCATTTTCACTAAGATTTTGGCATCAAGTTAGTGCTAGGGTCACAGGTATATTTCTGTAATATATCTTTTTGGTTTACATTTGATTTGCAATGACCTTTGTCAACTCTAGGTGGGGTTTTTTTTTCTGTTTTTTAAAATTATTTAGGCAATTTTTAAAATAAATTATTTCTATTATCTTAAAAACAATTTTATAGTTTTCTTCCCTTTTTATCTACACTGTATACTTGTTTCAATCATTCTTCTGACAGATGATTAATTTTGTAGATGTTGTTGTCAGTTTTGAGTAGGGGAAGGAAAGGATAGTACAAAATTTACCTTTCCCTTCTACTGGCTATCATTGGGAAATGACCTAACCGTTCGTTGACATTTGGTTGGTGTCATTATCAGGTATGTATGGGGATGGATTAGCTACTAAATTCAGCAGTGATTCCAGGTTTCCAGTCCCGTCATTGGGAATAATTGTGAGATTTTGATGAGAAATTCAGAATTGGTGATTAGTGAAAAATAGACATTTGGAGTTCCAAAAGCAATTGGTTAGGGTTTATAGGGAAATGAATATAAAATATGTTGATTTACTTTATTTCAGAAAATATTTCTATTGTGTAACTGGGCTATACCTATATTCACTGGAAAATGAGAAATAGGCAAGAAAGAAGGGAATACATTTACGTTCATGTCCTGGTACCAGGGACCATTTCTTTTGTGCTTATAGAGGTGTTGACAATAGTACTTTTCATATAGATATTAAAAATACTTACAAACCAAGTAAGAAACAGCATAGGCAGAAATGTATCTTTTTCATGATTCTTAATCAAATGTGTCACAAAAGTTAATAATTATGAGTCATTGAGAGTTCACTTGTATAGAAAACAAATACTCTGCAAATCAGTTGCATTTTTTAAGGAAGAATAAAAATGAAGTCCATTTGAAAATTAGGTATTTAAGAACCTTGCAACATAATAGAAAATTTAACAACCATGACCAAAAAAAACCATGCAATTAGGTAGGGTGTACAAAGATGAAGGTATGTTCATATACAAATTTACCTGGCAACATAATTTTTTTCTCTTGCATGCATGTTTCTTTTTGTTCTGGGGAATATCCTATCCTAATTAGCATGTTACATAAATGACATATAAAATATAATACACAATTTCACCTTTTTACATCTGAGGAAGCTGGGTTTGGCTCAAAGGAGTTAAGTAACATATAAGTCCAGCTGGGTTCTAGACTCAGGTTTCTATATACCAAAGCCCAAGCTGTTTTTCCTGATGCTCTTACCTGCTTTTGTATCATTAGTGAGCTAAAAATTATCTGTAGAATTCAAACCAACCTATTTCAGTTTGGGGGAGGCAGGCATTGAAAACTTGAGGTTTTTCTACTTTGTTTACATTTGACCTGACAATATTTTTTTTTCTCTCAGTAGATCAAAATGAAAGAATTGTCACTCCACCAAACACGGAAGATCATATGAAAAATGGAGTGAGGAGAACAATAATCCACGTAGGAGGCGTTGCCAAAAATAACAATGTGGACACGGAAGTTGACAGACTATTAGACTGTCAGGCGCATAAAACCGATACTGCTGACAGTTACAAGGAGAATCACCTGGCTGCTTCATTAGTACAGGACCCAAAACTGAATCAACACAGTGAAGAAAAAACCAAAATGCAGGATGCAGCCATTCAGACCATCCCTTCCACTGGCAGCTCTGACGGGAACCACCAAGATCATGATTTGTCTGATTTCAAAGTTAATGAAAGTGTGCAAACTCCAAGCAACAATAAATCAACTCAGCCCTCCTCTTCAAGTCCCCAAGATGCTGTAGATGCCTTAGGAACATTCAGGGGTCAGGGGCACCTATATGTACATTCAGAAAATCAACTCCCCATTAAAGGTCCAGTCGGTTCACATGGTAATGATCTTTTGCCTCCTATAGATGGGATTGATAAGGATTCAGCTATTTCTCATGTGAAGAATTATCCACTTTATAGACAGGACTATGATCCCAAGCCAAAACCTTCAAATGAAATCACGAGAGACTACATACCCAAAATTGGAATGACTACTTATAAAATTGTGCCTCCCAAATCCCTGGAGATATTGAAAAATTGGGAATCAGAAACCACTGGGGATAAAGATGATCAGGAGATACATACGTCAGGAAGAAAGCCCACTCATGAGAGTTTGCAAGAAACTGCAATCCACACAGAAGATCTTGTTATTTCTGAAAGCCCAAAGGCGCCACAGGCAGACGTTCAGCTGAAGCTTCCCCCAAGAACAGGGCATCTAGTGCACAGCATGGAGAGCTCACCCCACCTCGCCACGGGAAATCCTCTGACGCCTCCTCCCAGAACGACTAAAGACACTGGTACAGCTCCTTTTGTGCCGAATTTGGAAGATATAAACAACATTTTGGAGTCAAAATTTAAATCTCGGGTTTCACATCCCCAGACCAAACCAAGTTCTTTTTTCCTGCAGATGCAAAAAAGAGTTTCAGGTCAGTATGTGACATCTGCCGCTGCCAGGAGCGCCCACGTGGCTCCTAACCCCACTCCAAAAGAACTACTAAAGAAAGAGGAGGAAAGGGATGCGATACCACCTCCGGAGGAGCAAACTCTTTCTCCCTTAAGCAAGACCTTTCCATCCCTTCCACAGCCCCATGTGAAAAACCCTCAGGATGGCAGCAGCAGCCAGAAGCCCACTGAAACCTCTCCTCCTCCTGGAGCTCCAAAACCTGCTCCTCTTCTAGCCAATCAATTAGCAGCACTAAATCTGAAGACTTTGAAAACTTTTGGGGCCCCGAGACCTTACGTGAGCTCTGCTCCATCCCCCTTTGCCCTTGCTGTGGTGAAACGGTCCCAGTCTCTCAGCAAAGTGCGCCCAGAGCCCAACGGAGAGGGTGCGTCCGCCCCCCCTCCACCTGCCGCAGAAGAAGGGAAGTCTCCTGAACGTCAGGTTGTGGGCATCCCACAGCTGTGTGTGAATGAGGAGGTAAGGTGACCGTTTTAAAAATAAGGGATTCCAATACAACCTGGTTTAAATGAGGGTTGACAAGCGTGTTGGTATGTTTGTGTGTTACTTAATTCTGAATTCCTATTAGTCTAATAGCAAGCTACCATAGGGGAAAAAAAGAGTAATAATACTCTTTTTTAAAGAGTATTACTGTAAATTAGAGTAAATCTGATTACTTACTCTCGGAGTTATTATAATTAATTTAACATGATTGGGTACTATAAAGGTCATCATTCTATAATTGTATCATTAGCAAATACTGTAATTTAAAGTTTCTTTGCTCCTACATTTGCATAGCTTACTGGTTTATAGTTCTGACTCTATTTTCCTGTTTTGCTTTTCTCAGTTTGTTTACAACTTTTCTGGATATTCTGGTTTCTTTTCTTCTCCAATTCTACATAATGACAAAATAAATAGTTTTAATTATATAGAAACATAAGCAGTATTTATAGACTAGATAAAATAACCAAACATTTCCCAGCTAGACATTTTCAATCACACACACTCAACCTCAGTTACCAAACATTAATACATTGAAATAACTTAAACTAAAACCAGAGATTAAATATGTAATTTTCTTAATTTCCCATTTTTGTTAATTCAGTGTCAACTTTACCAGTTACTGGTATGTTGACTAAAATATCATTTAACCACTGTCTAACCTTAATAACTGACATAAAAAGGGACATTTGTTGACTTCGTGTTTGGTCAACTGAGCGTTATAATTTGGTAGATTCAAATTAAATAGTCAGAGGAAAGGATGACATTTACGGTATGAATTACAATAATCCCTTTGCAAGTAAAAAAATATTTTGTGTACCTTTACTCTGATAGTGTTTAAAGAATACGTTCAGATTTGTGTGACAGTTCCAGAAGTATTTTACAGTACTTTTCAAACATTCCTAGAGTAACAGAACATTAACCACACTGCCAAGTAAAGATTTTTTCCATAGTCTCAAAGCAATATTCATCTCGAAGGATGTTTCTTTGTATATTTCACATTTATGTTTCTTCGCTTTGATATATGTCAGGAAGAGATATGTAATATAGAGATTAATTCTTTACTTGGGAACAAAGCCTGTGTTTCTTCTTAGGATGGAATGGCATTCCTAAACAACAGAAGTTTGATTTAGATAATACAGTTTTTGAGTCATTGCCTGAACTCTGTTTAGCTCATCTTTTGTAAAGATGTTTGGCAGTTTAAAAAAGACATTTTTAAGATTATTTGATCATAGTTCCCAGTTAAATCAGTTACTAAATATTCTTTCCTAAAAAGCTTAATTAAATTTCTGATTCTTAAATTTGGAGATTCCTAATACTTATTTTTAGTTCATGGGAAAAATAAAACATGGTCATCATTTAGCCCCTGTGACTTCCAGAAACACAAAATAAGCTGTTACATGAAGCACAGTCATTAATATTCTTTTATTAGAAGATATGGTAGATTCAGCCAATATAAAATGGTCAATTTGTCCATTTTGTTGTGTCAAAAGTGGTAATTTCACAACCTACTATGTTGTAACTATAAAAATGTGTTTTGTTTTGTTTTTTAGTCTGTGGAATTTTTATTATTATTAATGTAGCTCTTCTAGCCAATTCTCACTGGCAAAATCAGCATCATTTGACTCAAGGATAGTAAAATTACCACGGTATTCTTACAGCAAAGAGATGTACCACTTTTCTTCCTTAGCCTCATGAGTTTAAGACAAGAGAAAGTAATACCCTCATCTTCTAGCTGAGCTCTGGCAGCAGAGATAATTCAGTGGGCAAGGAAACTAAGCTATGTCTGAAACACCAGTGAGGCAAATAGTGATTCTTAAAGAATACTGATGATGACATTTTTTTTAAATGACTCATTCTTCACTTGGTAGTCATATAAATATTTTGCATTTATTTTTATAGGGAGATAACTCTGCACATAATGAACAGAATTCCCAAATACCATCTCCAACTGACTGCCCATCATTCATTCTTAAGAGACAAAGTTCTTTAACATTCCAAAGCTCTGACCCAGAACAGATCCGACAGAGTTTGCTGACTGCAATCCGTTCTGGAGAGGCTGCTGCCAAATTGAAAAGGGTAAGTTTTCTTTATCAGATGGGTGACAGTGGGTCTATTTTCAACATTGTCAAACTAATACTTAGGGTAAGTTGTTTTCTGGCTTTTGAATCTGAATAGGGAGGGTGCCAGAAGTTACTCTTTGATGTCAAGGGTCATTTTTGAAGTATAAGCTGAAAGAGTCCAGAGTCTTACACATACTTAAAAATATGTCCGGTCTATTTTCCACACCATGGGCCAGGTGCAGAACATGGGTTTTGCTCATTATTATATGATCTACATAGAAAGTACCCTGGACTCTTATTTTATAAATTATATCAGTACAGTAAGAAAAAATTCTTTCAGAAAGAAAATCCCTCCTTATTCTAGAAAAGCTGCACCAGCAATATAAGAACCTGCAGGGTTTCAGTCCTAGCTCCCACAGTGATCAAAGTTAACTGCCCTATGCAGAGGATTGGGTGGGGGTGGGTGTTGTTTTATAGGTTAGACAAAAAGTGTAGGGAAAACCTAAGGAATTTAGATGACATCGAATATAGAAACTCTAGTCCAATAGTGGCCTGCCTGAGTGGCTCGCTCCTCTTTACTGAGGTGCAAGAGAACTTTAGGTCTCCTGGTTTACCTCTCTTTGGAGCAAATGCCAAAGAAACGTCACAGCTAATTATTTGTAGGTGAGTTTCCTCCCTCTGTCACTTTCATCCACGCAGAGAGGACGCATGTGGTGAAGCCTGGAGTCTGGCATCGTAACGGACTTCCCAGAGACTGTCGTCTCCCTAAATGTCTTTCTTGTTCTCCCCTTAGTTGTTTTGGTTGCAAGTTCCTCAACACCCAAGACAAGAAAAGTACTCATTATTCCCCTGACTCCCTAGGCATTTCGTTTTGTGAATTCCTTCTCTAATCATTTTAGAAGCTATTTAGAGAAGAGTAAGAGACTTGTTGAGCAAAACACTGAGCTCAACAGAAATGAAATCTGCGAAGGACAGGAATGCTGCAGAGAGAGGAAGAAAGGGGAGGGCATCTCGGGCACATCTCCACAGCCTGCCCTGCTTGCGCTAGCCACTTTTCTCCCTGTGTTTCAGCGGAGTCATGAGTGACCGCTGTTTTCACGGAGAGCTTGGCACTCCCAGTTGGGCAAACAGGAAGATAGGGCCAAATACTGCCTGCTGTCAGGAGTGGAGGAAACGTGACGGGGTAATTCAGGGGACTAGGTTTGAGTTTTGTTAGGTATTTGTAGAGTCTGAATTTAGATGCCAGGTGGCAAAAAAAAAAAAACCAAAAAAACAAAAAGTGGTTTTGAATATCAAAACTGGTATTTCACAGGCCATAACAGTTATATTTTTATGGGGAAATAGGCCCATGCAAATAATTTGTACATTCTCACTTAGGGAAATCTTTCTCTTTCTAATCTTTAAATTAAGATTGAGTTTCAAATCCATCACTTCTGATCTAAAGTTTTCTCAGTTCAGTACACTTGATAAGCATTTTTTTTTTTTTTTGGTAAAGATTTTATTTATTTATCTGACAGAGAGATCCCAAGTAGGCAGAGAGGCAGGCAGAGAGAGAGGAGGAAGCAGACTTCCCGCCGGGCAGAGAGCCCGATACGGGGCTCGATCCCAGGACCCGGAGATCATGACCCGAGCTGAAGGCAGAAGCTTAACCCACTGAGCCACCTAGGCTCCCTTGATAAGCATTTTTTAAGCACAAAAGTACTAAACAGTGAATTTTGAAACACTGAAAAAAAATAAAATAAAAAAAAAATTACCCAAACTAAAAAAACAAAACAAAAACAAAACCACTAAACACTGTACTAGATACTGGGGAGAGGAAAATGAATAAAATGAAGCCTCTCCCTCCTGGGTGTTGGCAGCCTGAGACTGAATAGCAGTGGTACATCGGGTCCAGGGGAGAACCAAGGAACTACACAGAAAATCGTTGCAGGACCTTTGTACTAAAGTCACTGGATACAGTAACCCGTTTCAATGGCTACGTCGCAGAAAACAGTGCATGAAGCTGGGAATGTCTTTTCGGCCAACAGAACTGTACAGGCAAGCAGCTGTGTGCTTGGTGTTCTGGGCTCTGAATTGGCAGTCTCTTCACTTATAAAACTCTCATTGCTTCCAGAATGAGCTGGATGTGAATCAGCATAGAAAGCAGGCCCTAAATGATGATCCTATAATTGTACCCTGTTTATAACTCACTACTTTAGGTTCTATCAAGGCTAAATTTAATGTCTTTCAGTAGGAGATTATCGATAGCTCGGAGTCTTAGAGTGCCAGTTCCTAAATTTTGTTTAATAAAAATTCTTTACATAATCCATTTTATCCCACTGAAAATGAACACAGGTCAAGTAAAGTGAATAATATCCACACTCCATGATCGGTATTTCCGCTTCTAATTATATACCCTAACGAGGTGTGTGTTGTGTGCCGGGATTCACATATAAGAATATTCATGAAATATTGTTCGTAACAGCTCCAAATAAATATAACCTTAATATCCAAAAAGAGGATAAATAGTATATTCAAAGAATGGACTATCAAACAGCAATTAATTGGGCAAAATGCAGCTAAACACAACAAGGTAAAGACCTATAAAAATATATATGTGTAAAGTTCAACAGCTTGTGTAGGTGGCAATTATTTTTAAATGTGAGGAAGTAATTATAGAAATCATGATAGGGTTCCTTCCACACGGAAAGAAAAGTGGTTGCTGGTGGCTTGTGGGAAGCAAGACAGGCACACAATTTAAGAGGGAACCAAAAATATAAGTAATCAAGATAAATATTAATGCAGTATTTTTAAAATGTCTACATGATAGACATTTAGTGATAGAGAAAATGTCAACATTTTAAAGACAAGCTCAGTAGGGAGCTGAAGTTATTCTTTTCTTGGCCTAGGTGCTGGATTATATATATGTTTGTGTTTGTTTTCATTGGGTTGTTTGTTTACATTCAGGGCACTTTTCTGTATGCATATTATATTTCAAAAAGCATTATATTGCAAAAGTAAATAGAAACGGGCACAGGAAGGCTCTCATTCCTTGTGATCTTTGCTTAAGTCACTTATTTCTGTCCTGTACTGAACATTTCTCCTGGTTTGTTTTAAATTCTAACATTTCTTTTATAGAACAACAGTGAGAGTGCCAAAGAAAATCTTCAGTGATTTTGACAGGAGGTTTACATTGTTCATCAGAAAGTTGGCTCCAGGTTTGCCTATATTTTGGCTCCCAAATGTTCAGTTTAACTCCAGGTACCAACCTGCCTTATGGCTCTGGTTCATACCCGAGTAATTAACCTTCATTATAATAATTGGTTCATATTAGAACAATTATCTAGTTGACTGCTTTAGTGTAAATGTAGTCATGAACACGCCACGTTTTTTCATATTTCTTCAGATTTTCTCCACATCTTACCCCTTTTTGACCCCAGTGTAGTCAGAGAGATCTGTCTTGTCTTCTTACAAAGTTTCGGTAAATCCGGTTCATTATTTGACAATATGTGTTTGCTGTTAAGATTTATATGTGAATCAGCAAATTGTTTTCAGAGAAGAAGAGATTAAGGAACCTATTATCGCTGACTTCTGTTGATAAAAGAGCTTCTCTGGCTGCTCTCGGTTCTTGATGATGCTTCAGTTACTAAAGGTCATTACACTATTACAAGTAGAATATAGGTTTGTAAAAATAAAGTCTGAAAATACACTGACAAATTATATTTAGTGGTTGATATTAACCATTCCCTCAGAATACAAAATTTATCTTTGGCTACATGGAAATCTGGAAGGAAGAAAAAAACTGGATAAGATACCCAGAATCTTGCTGGCTTGTTTTATTTGTTTAATTAGTCTGCTTTTTATTCTTATTTCCTTGATTGGAATTTGAACAATCTAAAGGCTTCAGGTTGGCACTCCTTTCTCTATATTTTTAAATTAAAAATAAATGATAGTTTCATAGTTAATGCTTCTCACAAGAATAAGAAAGCTACATGAATATTCCTGAAAAGTCTTTAAAGGGTAGACCGTCAACTAGCAGATGCTTTTATCAGTAAATTTGCTAATGCTACTTTAAAAAATATCTTTATTGTATCATGTTCATTATTCAAAAAACTCAAGCAGTACCTTTTTACTTTATAATGTTTATAAAAAGTTACTGTATTCCATTCAAGAAATATTCATTGATCCTACACTGTGCTAGGCACTAAAATAAACACACGTATAATGGGGCATTAAAATAGACAAGGTTTCTGATCTCACAAAACTTATGAACTTATGTCTTCTCATGCTTGAAAGTTTAGTATACAAAATTTTAAATATTAAACAAAATACCATCCCCCTCAAAGTAACTGCTCATGATAGATTACTGTGAAACCTTCCAGAACACTTTTGTAGTATGTAAATGCATTTACATGCCTACAAAAATAGAATCCTGTAAAACATTCATGAATATCTATTTGAAGTTTTCCATCTTATTATACACACACACACACACAATTCTTTTAAGACAACATAGTATTTGACTCTATGAATGAACCATGGTTTAGCTGTTCCTTACATTTAACTGGATTCTGGTTTTTCCAGTCTATAAATGGTGCTACAAAAACATCTCTTAACTTGTATTAGAGTCATCAGTGTGTTTTTTGGAACACAAACAAAACAAAATTTAAAACAAAATTTCTTTTACTTTACAAAGAGTTATGAGAACTGTAATTTTGGCAGTTATTACAAAAATAATCCCTACACACTGAAACTTTTCAGACCAAAGTTACATAATGAAAAGTCATTACCTGTTTGCTGTTCATTGAAAGGAATCCCACAGGAATACTAAACAAAATGCAGATGAGCTTCCCTTCTTCTGATGGCAACTTTTCTTTTGTGTTTTGTTTTGTGTTTGTTTTTTTTTTTTTCAGGTGGATAGTATCAACACTCTATTCTGGATTCATAGACAGTCAAGAAAGTTGATTAATTTAGATGGTCAGTTTTTGTTTAATAAAAGGCAAAAAATGAAGCACAAGGAAATCAAATCCAAACTAAATTTGCCCATTTTATTTTCCTTTTCACTAACATACTCTGTTGCTAAGCAGAATCTATGGCATCTTGTACTTCAGTTTTCTTCTTAGGAGAAGATGATAATGTTTGTTTAAGAATCTAAACTAGCCAAATTGTAATATAGAGATTAACAATTTTTCTTAAAATATTGCCTTATTTTATGTATAATATTTCAAAATATTATACCTATTTATTGTCCAGAATGCATATGTCTTTTAAAAAATGTTCTAAATAATTTGGAATTTCAAGCTACTTAGGAGTTTATTGGGAGAAATAAATACTTTTCATTCATTCTGCAATTGTTTTGGCATAACAGTCCTAGATTTGACTCTTTAGCCCATTATATGAACGCATTTTTTTCATTTTTATTTTTTTCAAGTGTTCCAAAATTCATTGTTTATGCACCACACGCAGTGCTCCATGCAGTAGTGCCCTCCATAATACCCACCACCAGGCTCACCCAAACCCCCACCCTCCTCCGCTCGAAAACCCTTAGTTTGTTTTTCAGAGTCCACAGTCTCTCATGGTTTGTCTCCCCCTCCGATTTTTTGAGAGTGAGAGAACACGAACAGGGGGAGGTAGAGGGAGAAGTGGACTCTCCCGCTGAGCAGGGAGCCCAGTGCAGAGCTCTATCATCCCAGGACCCTGGCATCATGACCTAAGCTGCAGGCCAATACTTAACCGACTTAGCCACCCAGGCATCCCTATATGAAAAACAAAAGCTGTATTTTCTTATAAATAAGGGCTACCTGGGAGGGGAACTTCATGTTAATAAAGATCACCAATACAATTTTAGAATTTGTAAAGTTCTTTGCTTTGTGGAATTCACTTTATTTTTCTACATTCTCCAAAGCACTTTTGGGGAGCCAGAATTAATCTAGCAAAAAATGCTTTTCAACAGCTTGGCCTGCAGTCTGTTTGTGCTCTTGTCCTTTGAGTTGATTTGGTAATTTTGTAAAGACTAAGATGTGTTAATGGATTATTTAACTTGTTTGTTGTGGAAATAACAATCTCTCATTTTTAATTTTATGGTAGAGTGAACATTTCTTCTTGAATATTTGTGATTTATTGAATACTAAATGCTAAATATTCTCATTTACAATTAAGCAGAAGTTAAAGTGTGGTAATTACTGAATATTAGATAGCTTTTCCATTTTAAATTGATGGGTGCAAATTGTGTTTCTTTCTCTTAGGTCACTGTTCCATCAAATACAATATCTGTGAATGGAAGGTCAAGACTCAGCCAATCCATGTCCCCTGATGCCCAGGACGGCCATTAAATGTTGCCTGTGATAATGCACTTCATCACCTCTATTTCAAGAACACCTTCATCCTAATGGAGAATGTTGGCAAATGTATATTCAGATGTACACTAATATATTGTCTATTAAAGTGTAAGAATTTGTGCTGTGGCTTTTAATGCCACAACAGAATTTATAAGTTATGGTATTTTGGGCCCCCTTTTTTTTATGGCCTTAAAAGC
Organism: Mellivora capensis; assembly: GCA_004024625.1. Classification (NCBI taxonomy): domain Eukaryota; kingdom Metazoa; phylum Chordata; class Mammalia; order Carnivora; family Mustelidae; genus Mellivora; species Mellivora capensis. The sequence goes on along the minus strand of PISX010007646.1, from coordinate 20,358 downwards.
TGAATATGCTGCTTTAGAACTTTAAGACAAGTTGTTAATGACTTTCATTTTCTTTCAAATGAGAAATGGTCACCTGTTGTTGATTTCACTTACACATTCTCTACCATGGTGACTTAGATAAAAGGATAAATTGAGATTCATAGACTTATATTTGTGTGACACATAAAGAGGTAGGCAAAAGTAGATCTGACCTTTGCTGCCTCAATGTTACAGTTAATTGGAAATGTTTATAAGTTATATTAAAGTCTGTTTTGTCTGAAAGTATACTATAGAGAACTAATACCAAATAAGTATATTCGGTTCAACAGTTAATTAAAATGATGAATCACTTAGTGAGCAAGTCTTATGTGTTCTTTGTGTAATTACGAAATCAATGTCAAATTTATGGGAAGCTCATAGTATTTTGATATTAATATGGAACATTTGCTTTTTTAATCTTTAGGACTTAAGTTGCACAAGGAATATTTTAAATATTTTTTATATAATCATGACATTGTTGTCACACAGATATTATGCATTTATGTGCCAGAAGCCTTAGAAATCACCTCATGACAATGTTGATCTATTGTGACAATTATTTCACTTTTGATATGCAGCAAAGAATAGGTGGGGGTTAGTCCATGTCCATATTGGAAAAATTCAAAGGCTACTTGGTAGTTCCATAAATCCTGGTTTTAGTTAAAGTAAAATGATAAAATCTTTATGTAGTTCAGATGCTAATATTCTAAATAATAATATATACATTAAAGCTAAAACTGTTAAGCAAAACAATGCCTAATTCGTTGGCTTATAACTGTACTAGGATCTAGGGCTCATTCATGTTCTAGCCCTACTTTAAGAATCTAATCACTCTTTTATTCTAAAAGCTTGGTCATAAAAGTTGATATTATGTTGGTTTTCACTAAAGCTCTTGGGATATCTGCCTCTTCGGAAAATGTGTTGATTTCTCCTCTTCCCCACCCCCCCCATTTAATAAAAGCAAGTTATATATTTGGTTTGTGTGTGTCCATCAGCATCTTTAGGAATTTCACCTGACGACCTATTTCTATCAGCCAGTAAACAAAAAAAGTCACAGTAAGGCCTGCCATCCATTAGGGCTCTAGGGTACATGTAGGCCCATTCAGACTCCAGAGTGCATGATATAACCATTTAAAATTATTCATATAGTTCCTGATACATGGCAGGGGCACATTAAATGTTAAATGTTGTCATTTCTTTAAATCAGACTTGAAGAGACCCTTATATATGGAAACTTAAGTTCTATTATTGTAAACTGGTAGCAAAAGGAGTGACTTTTTGTAGAATTATGATTGATTATCCACTTGGGAAAAAAATAAATCTGGATCTCTACTTCAAACCATAAACAAATATATTTGAGTTGGATTAAAAACATTTTTCATTTTTTTGGAAAGATTTATTTGAGCGAGAGAGTAAGGGGGGGAGTGGGGTACAGTCAAGCAGACTCTGTACTGAGACAGAGCCTAATGCAGGGCTCAGTCTGATCACCCTGAGATCATGACCTGAGCTGAAACCAAGAGTTGGACACTTAACCAGCTGTGCCACCCAAAGGCCCCTAAAGACGGTTTTTTAAAAGTAACATTTTAAAACTTAGATGAATATATTCAAATATATTCAACATTTTTCAGACCTCAACATGGAAAAAAAAAACAGGACACAAAGGGACATTATAAATTTATATTAAAATTTGAGACTTATATGTACATTAAGTACTATAGAAGTGGAAAAAGCCATAAGAATGTTTTTAATATAATCTATAAAAAAAAATAAAAATTCCTGGAAGTCATGAAAGACTATCCAATAGAAATATCCACACTGAAAATATATAAAGATTTCTTACAAGAGTAAATCTGAAAGGCCAATAAATAATGAAAGAATACGGTTCATTAATCAAGGAAATACTGGGTAAGACACAAGGAAGTACTACATCACACCCATCAAATTAGCAACAATTTAAGTTTCAAAATAGCAAGTGTTGTCAAGGACAACAAAGCAGTGGAACTCTTTCACTGTTGATGGGAAAACATAGTGGCACAACGATCAAATTTTCAATATCTAATAAAGATGTATTACCATGTTTCCTTAAACAAGTACTTCTGCAGGTGCGTAAGGAGACATTAACAATGGGGTCCTGGTGGCTCAGTGGGTGGGGCAGGCAAATCCCTCTCAGACTTGTGAGTTTAAGCCCTGCACTGGGTATACAGATTAAAACATCAAAAAAAAAAAAAAAAAAGGGTCATGGCAGCGTTGTGTCCAACAGCAAAAGGAAGTCCTAACCAGCACTCAACATTAGTACCTCATATGATAGACTTCTGTACAACAGACAAAATGATTAAACCAAGCTTACGCATGTCAACACAGATGCAGCACAAAAATGAGCAAAAACAAGTTGTGCAACAGTGCATGATTTATGACACCAGTTATATAAGATATGCAAAACAATACCGGATATTATGGCTGTATACATAGAAAAAAAAAATACACAGGTTTGCTAGTGGGTACCAAGAAATGAAGACTGGATTGGGGAAGATGGACAGGTGTCATCAATTGTGTTTGCAGTATTTTATTTTATAAACTGCAGTTTGAAAACAAATACACTCGACCCTTAATAGCAGGGATTCAGTGTGCCAATCCCCTGCGCAAAGATCCACGTAATAACTTTTGACTCCCTCAAATCTTAATAGCCTACTGTTGACTGGAAGCCTTGCTGAAAATGTAAACAGTTGATGAACACATATTTTATATGTTACATTATTATATACTGTGATTTTACAATAAAACCAAAGAAAACATTAAGAAAATCATGAGGAGGAGAGTACATTTACACTACTAAACTGATAAAAATCCACATACAAGTGGACCCAAGCAGTTCAAACCCATTTGTTCAAGGGTCAAGTGTACTTTTATTACTCCAGATTTTAACATACTTGAAGTAGTTTATAATTAAAATATTTTTCGAAGATTGTATAGTACTTAAGGGTATGATATGTACATGAGCCATTAATAAATATAAGCCCTATCCACACTGTTTTCTGAGAAAAACATCCTATAACCTCTCTACTCGATTGGGAAAGAAATTTGAGACAAGTAGTTTTCACCAGCCATATCCTTAAGTAATAGCAGAATTAAGATACAGAAATGATTTAGAACCACTTTTCCATTTTCATATTTAATATTTTGCATACAGACATTTTTCTTTTCCTTTCCTCCATCAGGTTATTTCTTTATAATACACATTTTTTAAGTTATCCAGATTCTATATAAATTAAGGGGTATGAAATGAAATACTCTTTTTTGTCTCCAGCATCCCACTCCCCTCTCCAGAGAGAACCACTATGAGTGTTTTTGTTAATGTTTTTTTAAGATTTTATTTATTTATTAGAGAGTGCATGTGTGAGCATGCAGGTGGGGGAGAAGCAGCTGGGCAAAAGGAGACAGAGAACTTGCAGCAGACTCCACACTGAGAGCAGAGCCCAACTCGGAGCTTGATCCCACAACTCTGAGATCATGACATGCACTGAAACCAAGAGTCAGATGCTTAACCTACTGATCTACCAATGCACCCCAAGCACTGTTAATGTTTTGATATAAATCTCTACATAAATATATTTATATCCAATGCAGTATATTTATACCCAATACATACAGGTATATTTATATCGCATTTTTGCATTTTCTTAGTTTTTTTTCCCCCCTGTCATTGTTATTACTGCTTTTAACATTAAAAATCTAATATCATTTAGCAAGTTGCCTTTTACACCAGCAACGTTTAGGAAGAACTTTTTGCGTATAGAGAGTTCCCCTTCATATTTCAATTCATGGTTCTACTTGTTTCTTGCGGTAGTACACAGTTATACCTAAAGGCAGAATACCTGGGCTTGAATCACAGGTCTGCCACTTAGAAGACATGAGATCTTGAGAAAATTACCTTTTCTCTGTGCCTCATTTTAACTTCTGAAAAACTGCATTAATAATACACCTCAGTTGGTTAAAGCAGCCAGCTCTTGATTTCAGTTCAGGTCATGATCTCAGGGTCCTGGGATTGAACCCTGTGTCTGGCTCCCACTCAGCCAAGGAGTCTGCTTGAAGATTCTCTCTCTCCCTCCCTCTCCTTCTGCCTCTCCCCCTGCTTGCACACATACATGTGCACTCTCTCTCTAAAATAAGTAAATCTTTAAAATATATAATTTTACTTTCCTCGTGAAATTGGTTGTATGGATTAAATGAATTTTAAGAGTTTGGCATACAATTCATTATTTAAAGCTATATATATTTCTTAAATATTTATTTTAGAGAGAGAACATGTGAGTGGGGGGAGAGGCAGAGAGGGAGAGAATCTTCAAGCAGACTCCCTGCTGAGCACAGCGCTGACTTGGGGTTCCAGGTGGGGCTCAATCTCCCAACCCATGAGATCATGACCAGAGTGGAAACCAAAAGTCAGACACTCAGCCTGCCTGAGCCACCCAGGTGCCCCTAAAGCTATCTATTTTTTTTTTAAGATTTTATTTACTTATTTGACAGAGAGATCATAAGTAGGCAGAGAGGCAGGCAGAGAGAGGGGGGTAAGTAGCCCCCCCGCTGAGCAGAGAGCCCGATGCGGGGCTCGATCCCAGGACCCGAGACCATGACCTGAGCTGAAGGCAGTGGTTAATCCACTGAGCCACCCAGGCGCCCCAAGCTATCTATTTTTACTACTACTATAAGTGAACAGGTATTACTTACCTAATATATTCCCCATCCTTCTGAAGAGTGCTACCCTCCCTCCCACTTTAAGGCCTGAACTGGGCTTGTCCGCCAGGCATTGGCAATAGAATCCATACTCTGCTGCCTGATCCAAGTCCTTTAATGAGACCAATCTTTTACTGGAGACCTGAAGCTGCTTGCACTTGAAACCAAAAGAGTCCCAAATTATACAATTATTTGTCTAGTGCCAGCTCATTTTGTACCCATTACAAGTAGACACAATAAATGTAAAAAGCTGAGAATCAAATTCATCATTTTTATTATCTATTGATTCTGATAAATGACTTGAAAGAAAAGAGAGCTTGCAATTAGAGGTCACATTGAAGATTTCCATGGGCAGAATGCTTTTTTCTTAGATTATTTCTGGTGTAAAAATAGCTCATTTATTTGATGTGTTAGAGTTTACACATAATTTTCATATTATTTGAGCTACTTATGGAACAAAAAAGTAGACAAAGGGATTGCTACTTTACAGAGGTCACACAAGCAAACAAGTGGCAGATTTTCACATCTAATTTTCAGTATGCTCTTTCCAATTGCTGAACTTTGCCAATGATGAAGAAAAGGGTGCTAGATTTCAAGGGACATCAACACTGTGATCTACTTATTCTGGATGTTAGTTGGTCTTCCTTTTCAGTGTTACCACTTTCTTGCAAGCTTTCATTTTTAACACCTCAGACTCTTCATATGGATGGATAGATTTTGTTTATGGCAAGAAAAATGCCACCATGTGCTCCCTCAGAAGAACTTTCCTGACAGGTATTTCGAGAGGAATTGTGAAACATTCTGGTAATTTGTGTAGAGCTGTTGGCATTTCTGCTTCACAAACTGGAGAGATTCATTTGGAAGTCTTACAAATTACTCATCTTGGAGAAAGAATAGTGCTACATTCCAAACTTATAGTTTTCAAAACAAGTGACTTCTTTACTTGCTAACTGATTTTTATGTCCCTACCCACCCTTGTTCCTTGGGGCAGATCATTGTGGTGGCCCCAGTTCCTTACTCACTTGCATCCGCACCTTTTGCTGTTTGCACTTTCCCTCAGTAAAGAGACAAAGCCCTTTCCCCACCTGTATAAGTAGGTTTTGTGAATAATAGAATAAGGTAGAAATTGCACCAAATAGGATAGTAGGCCTCAAAACTTTGCATGTGTTTGCATGCTCTCCCTGTGCCTGGAATGCTGCTGTGAGAAAGACATCTGAGCGAACTGGATGGTCCTCAGAAGAGAATGAGAGATGTAAGGAGCAGAGCTCCCAGCTGCGGCCAGCCTAGAGCTCTCAAAAGTCAGACCTCCAGACCTGAGCAACTACAGGTAACAACAGAAGGGCCACATGGCCATGCCCTCACTGATGTTGATGCGTGAGCCATAAATGCTACCTGCTAGCTATCTCTGAGGCTTCATAATTGGTGGGTTTGCAGAATTAATGTGGCAATAGATGCAATACATGTTCTTAAACCAACTCATACATATATGACTTTAACCCTAATCATAAATCCAATCTGTTCAGATCCACATATCCTATTTTCCCTAGAGTCCCAAGGACTATTTTACTTACTAGGTCCAACACAAAAATACCTCAGACACTCTAACTCCCAGCTAGCTCAGAACAATTCTAGCTTAATCAACCCCTTATTATTTGTGGTGCAGAAATATTTTCTCCCTTTCTCTATCTTCCTCTCTCACTTTATCTTCAGACTTGTGAGACTAAGAGCCCAAATATCAAAGAGATCCACAGCCTCCTCAAATGCTCTTTGAACTCATCTATGTCATAAAGTTGCCAGATAAAATACAGATATCCCAATGAAGCTTGAATTTCAGATAAACAATGTATTACTCTTCAGTATAAGTATGTCCCAGGCAATATTTGGATTAGAGTTACACTGAAAAAATTAAAATTAAATTCAAGAATTTTTAAAGATTTATTTGTCTATTTTAGAGAGGAGGAAAGGGCAGAGAAAGAGAGAGAGAATCTCAGACTCCCTGTTGAGCACAGAGCCTGATGTGGGGCTTAATCCTAGGACCCTGATATCATGACCTGAGCCAAAATCAATGGTTGGATGCTTTAACCAACTGAGCCACCCAGGCACCCCAGAAATTCAAATTTAACGGGATGTCCTATATGTTTCTGTGCTAAATCTTGCAACCCTACTGTTTCATGAAAATTTGGGAGGAGTAAATGGAAGCAAGAAGGAGTATGTACTTGTGGGGAAAAGAGAAAGAGCACACCAAGGCCCAGCTAAGTCAAGAAACAAGGAAGTGTCATTATGGAAAAGAATAGCCCAAACTTTGTTCTCTTTGATAGTTCACCATCTGAAAAACGCTCCTGTGATGAATGGAGAAAGGTTCACTGAAGAGTTCACAGTGAAGAAACCTTTTGGGTAACTTTTGCTGGCAGGTTTTAGACACTTTCAAATCATCAGTAAATAATATACGTAAGAAATTCTTCTATATTGGATAAAGAGCTAGTATCCAAAATCTACAAAGAACTTATCAAATTCAACACCCAAAGAACAAATAATCCAATCAAGAAGTGGGCAGAGGACATGAACAGACACTTATGCAAAGAAGACATACAGATGGCCAACAGACACATGAAAAAGTACTCAACATCACTTGGCATCAAGGAAATACAAATCAAAACCACGGTGAGATACCACCTCACACCAGTCAGAATGGCTAAAAAACGACAGATGATGGCGAGGATGTGGAGAAAGGGGAACCCTCCTACACTGTTGGTGGGAATGCAAGCTGGTGCAACCACTCTGGAAAACAGCATGGAGGTTCTTAAAAAGTTGAAAATAGAGCCACCCTATGACTCAGCAATTGCACTACTGGGTATTTACCCTAAAGATACAAACGTAGTGATCCGAAGGGGCACGTGCACCCGAATGTTTATAGCAGCAATGTCCACAATAGCCAAACTATGGAAAGAACCTAGATGTCCATCAACAGATGAATGGGTAAAGAAGATGTGGTATACACACACACACACACACACACACACACACACACACACACATACAATGGAATACTATGCAGCCATCAAAAGAGACACTATCTTTTCCTTTTGCGATGACATGGATGGAACTGGAAGGTATTATGCTGAGTGAAATAAGTCAATTGGAGAAAGACAATTATCATATGATCTCCCTGATATGAAGAATTTGAGAGCCAACATGGGGGATTTGGGGAATAGGGAAGGAAAAAATGAAACAAGATGGGGTCAGGAGGGAGACAAACCATGAGAGACTCTTAATCTCAAAAAACAAACTGAGGGTTGCTGTAGGGAGGGGAGTAGGGAAAGGGTGGTTGGGTTATGGACATTGGGGAGGGTATGTGCTATGGTGAGTGCTGTGAAGTGTGTAAACCTGGCAATTCACAGAACTGTACCCCTGGGGCTAATAATAGATTATATGTTAATAAAAAATTTAAAAATTCTTCTGATGTCCTTATTAACCTCAGCATTATTATTATGATAATTATGAGGACAATTGTTAAATCTAGGTGGGAGGTATATGGGTTATAATTATAGATGATTTTGACTTTTCTTGTATTTTTGAAATTATTAATAATAAAGTTGGGAAATACATTATTGAGATACTCCTATTGTAGCAACCAGCTGCACTATATAATGTGGGGAGGGAGAGATTTAATTTTTGGTCATTGGTTTCCCTTTCACTAATTAAGAATTTTAGCCAAGTCAGGGGAGATGATGTAATGCAACCATTCATTTGACAAGAACAACTTGCTGTTAGCAAAATTTCTTGAAAGGTTTGATGGTTAAGTGTTAACTAGAAAAACATACGCTCCAAGATCTGATTGAAGACAGCATTATTTGTAAGAGGGAGGAGAGAAGTAAGGAAAATAAAATGTGTTAAGTGTCATCTATGCACCACTAATCCACTGGGTGATCTTTGAGGTAAGTTTTATCATCCCATTTTACTCACGAGCTTAGAGCAGCTAAGGCATGCCCTCACCTAGGGTAGTGCTGAGGTTAAAGACAGATATCTGATTCCAAGGCCCTAATTTTTTTCCACTGTGCTCTGCTGCCTGTTTCCAGTCACAAATTTGTGCTTGAACAATCAATCATCACCAAGTTTTTGTGTTATTGTTGTTGTTATTCCTTTCCAACAAGCTATTTCTTATAGAGTATATCCCTAGCCTTTGTAACCTGCTCTCTAATGCCTGAAACTGGGAAAATTCAAAATTAAGTGACCAGTGTTTCTGCCATTTTGATACATGAAGGATGGCTGTAAATCTCTACTTGATGTTGTGACACATCTCCACTAAATATGAATTGAGTACCTCATAGAACTGTGAGGGATACTTTAGAAGAGAGTGGCCCTTGTCCTCAAGGAGTTTAGAAACTCAGAGAAGTGGCCCAGATGTAGAAATATGGAGTAATACAATTCAAGGGCAGGAGATGTCCCAAAAGAACATCTGGTAGACGGAAGAGGCAGTGAAGGCTTTATGATGTAAAGAGGGATCGTGATCTAGACTTCCAAAGATGGACAGGAGTTGGTAATGTAAATACAGGAACAAAAGTGTCCATGCTGAAAATGTGAGCAGAGACCCTGAAAGTGGTTATGTATATGGTGAGTCTTACTAATGGAACTTACATTATTCTAGAGTGGCAAGTTTGTTCATTTATTCAATGAGCATTCAACAAATGCTCATTTCTTTCTACCAGGCACTGAGCCGAGTGATAAGGAAACAAAGATAACTAAGACACAATTACAGTGCTCTAAGAATTATAAACCAGCTAGAGTTCATGATACATGGTCATAAAAAAAAAAGAGTGCTAGAAAATTGTGTTGCCTATTTTTCTACTGGGTCATATGTCCTTTTTTTGGCCAGGGGGAGATTCTTTACATATTCTTGACACTCGCCATTGTTCATGCTATGCATTGCAAATATCTTTTTCACGTTTGTAGCTTATTGTTTCCTCTTCTTCTTCTTCTTTTTTTAGAGGAAAGAGAAGGGTGGAGAGGGGTGGAAGGAGAGGGAGAAAGGGAATCTTAAGCAGGCTCCACACCCAGCATGGAGCCTCACTTGGGGCTCAATCTCCTGACCCTGAGATCATGTCTTGAGACAAAATCAGTTGTCAGCCCCTTAACCGACTGAGCCACCGAGGTAGCCCGTTTCCTATTCTTTAAGTTGTGTGTGTGTTTAAAGATTTTATTTATTTATTTGACAGAGAGAGAGAGATCACAAGTAGGCAGAGAGGCAGGCAGAGAGAGAGAGAGAAGCAGGCTCCTTGCTGAGCAAAGAGCTCAATGCCAGGCTTGATCCCAGGACCCTGAGATTATGACCTGAGCCAAAGGTAGAGGCTTAACGCACTGAGCCACCCAGGTACCCCTAAGTTGTGTTTTTAATGGAAAAAAATCTTATTAGAGTAATTGAGTAAATTATTATCTTTTTTTATGGTCAGGATTTTTTTTGTGTATCATATTTAAGAAATCTTTCCCTACCTTAAGGTCAGAAAAGGGTATTCATTGGAATTTTTTCTGTAAACAGTAAAGTTATTAAAGTCTGCATGCATTTAAAGTTGATTTTTTTTACATGGTGCGAGACAGCAATCTATTTTCTTTTTTGTCTTCTATATGAAGAGTTCATATTTTCAACTCCATTTGCTAAATAACCATGCCCTTCTTCAGGGACCTGACACATCATCTTTACCATTTTTGAAGTTCCCTTAATTAATGAGTCTCCTTTGGAGCTCATTTTCTCTCTTCGTGGGTCAAGATGTGTATTCTTGCACCAATTCCTGAATATGGCTCTCTTCACTACCATAGCTTTGTAACAAGTTTTCATATACTGAAAAGAAGTCCCTCCTTTTTCTTCTCCCTCAGAAATGTCTTGGCCATTCTTGACTCTTTGCTTTTCTATTTAAATTTTAGAATAAACTTGTTAAGTTCCACAATACATGAATGGGAATTTTACAGAAGAGTTGATGTGTCTGGCTAATAAACATGACAAACAGCTCAGCTTCATCAGTAATCGAGGGAATATACCTCAAAACCACAAGGAGGTAGCATTTGAAGCTACCGACAAAAATTCAGAAGTTTAACCATACTAAGTTTTGGAAAGGATATGATCAACAGAACATCTTCTATACTGCTATTTGGGAGTGTACATTGGTACAAACACTTTGGAAAATATGATGAAATTATGTAAATGTTGAACATTTGCATATATCCTTTTACCTCTCTAGATCCAGTGTCCAGCCTTCTCCACCCTGCTCTGTATTCTTAGAAGCTGACCTTTGTAGACTTCGTCAGTGGGTTCTCCTGTATTCTGGCTTCTCATTGGGTTCAGCCAATGGGAGATCATGGCAAAACACTGGAGAGAAGGGTAGAGAGTGAGGTCAGGGTTTTTAGTGAGATCAGCACCCTCTCTGCCAAGCTGTTGTTTCCCTGAAAAAAATTAAAGACCTCTGTTGGGTAATCCTCTCCTACAGCTGCAGCTGCCCCCTTTAGGCTCAAATAATCACACCCTCCCCAATGCCTCTTCAGAGATAGAGATGATTATGGCTCCCTGCCCTTGCTAGTCCTAGTGTGCTTCATCATCCTGTAATAGGTCCTTTCTTAAACTTTCCTCAATTACACAATTTGATCTTGTTCCTGCCAGGATCCTTATTGGTACACCTAAAACTCAACAATTTCACTCTCAGGCATACACCCAAGAGAGACTGGAGCAGGAATGCTTTCCAGGAGACATGCTCAAGAATGTCTGCAATACACTTTGCACACTTTTGTAATCAAAAAAAAAAAAAAAGGTAACAACCTTAAAGCCAATTGTGATATATTTGCCCTATAAAGTATCATACAAAAATGAAAATTAATTAATTACATGTTATTGCATGTAATTACATGTAATTACATGTAATTACATGCAATAACACAAATGCATCTTAGTAACCAAAGGTTAAGATAAAAAAAAAAAAACTGAAGCTAGGCATAGAAGGCTATATATGGCATAATAACCTTTTTTATAAAATTAAAGTTTATTTATATGTTTGTTTTTAATTAGGCTCCATGCCCAGCATGGAGCCCATCATGGGGCTTGAACTCACAATCCTGAGTTCAAGACCAGAGCCGAGATCAAGAGCTGGATGCCCAATAGATTGAGCCACCCAGGAGCCCCAAAGATTTATTATTTACATGTACATATATGTGGTGAAACTTTTAAAAAGTAAGGCATTAAAAACACCAAAATTAGAACAATGGTTACCTCTGAGAGTGAAGAAGAAGGTGTCAGGGTAGCAAGGAGCACATAGTAAATTACTGGCAATATTTTATTATTCTATGCTATGAATTGGACGGTGGACCCTGGTTTAAAATTAATTGATAGAATGGTTAAATAAAAACAAATGCATACTTAATTACTTTTAAAAATGAGTAGCAGGTTTAGAAAATCTGGAATTCCAGGCTAAGATTTAAAGTTCATTCTCTGGGCAGAAAAATGACATAATTATACATTTAATTTAACCTGCCAGAAGTGGACAAAAGCAGAAATCCACAAGTTAAGGATCCTTTGCCAAAACTCAAGTGTGAACTGAGAGTTCTGGCCCTAGAGTTATGGCTGGGGCATGGGAAGAGAACAGGGAGGCAGGGCTAAGAACCGATAGTATGTTTGATGGAAACACAGAGGCAGAAACAGAAAAGGGCTGAAATATGGACCAAGAGTGAATAACCCAGGATAGATTTTTCTTTCTTTCTTTTTTTTTTTTAAGATTTTATTTATTTATCCAACAGACAGAGATCACAAGTAGGCAGAGAGGCAGGCAGAGAGAGAAGGGGAAGCAGGCTCCCCGCTGAGCAGAGAGCCCGATGCGAGGCCTGATCCCAAGACCGTGACCAGAGCTGAAAGCAGAGGCTTTAACCCACTGAGCCACCCAGGCACCCCACGATAGATTTTTCTAAAACAGAATCTTTAAACTTTAAATATTGTCTTTTAAGGAGATATGAAGAATCTTAAACCGTTTGATATTGCCTCTGTAGTAGCTAAATGAATATCAAACTCCTCCCTGTGTTCAGCTCTTCTCCATTCTGACTATTTACTGGAAACTCAGCACAGGAGCAAAGCTGTGGCACTCCAAATCGCTGCTCGGTTTGAGGTCCCTCTGCAAGATGAGTTACATCTATCCATCTGATAGAGAATATCCGAGTTTCTTTGTTTCCTTTTTTGTATAGTTGTTTCTAGAAAAGTGGGACAAGTATCATTAAATGACATAAAGAGATATCCTGGCTAAAAAGGTTAAAGAAACCCTATTCCAAATAATAGTGTAAGCTATCACCGCTTGAATGTCAGTCATTTTAAATTCAGAATACTTTGATAACCAAGATTTCCCTTAAATATCTAAATGGCCCCTGATCTTTTGCATTCAATAAAAATAACAAATCTTATTAGTGAATTTGATCCTGTGGGTTGAGTTGTTAATCCCAGTACTCTATTTATACAATTATTTTTCAAGTTTATTTCCTATTTTTATCTTGTCCTTCAACTGCAGGATAGTTCAGGGTTACCTATTTTTAGTGCAGTCAAGCACCACACCGTGGAATCGCTTTAACACTTCACTCCATAACCCGGGCCGTCCTGGACTGCACCTCCCCACATTGTAGGCCGCCTGAACTTTTGTTATCTGTGTCTTCCACTTTAGAGGGTGAGTCCAAAATTTCCTATTCACCTATCCTAAGGAATATCCATGCTGTTGCAAGAAGGAGAAAAAAAAAGGCAACAAAATATTTTGACCACCCCTGTATCTTGGAAGAGACCATCCCTGTATCTTATGTCAGAAATAAGACAGGTCATGAATAAGATGTTGAAGGTAATGTGAATAATTTTTAGTAACTCTGGGACTTTGGGCTTACTCCTTGCCCAGTCTTGATTTGGGGGAATCCTGATTAGTGAGAATTGTGTTGTTTTATTTTTTAAGAAAAGAAAATCAGAGAAATAAGCTTGACTTCTTGAAGATGCTTTGACAGCTTTCTTTTCCTTTTAAAATCCTTGTCTGGATGAGCTGTCTGTGGAACAAGCTGACATTCATTTAAATAGGAATTTAAAATCTGCCTCAAACATCTTTTGATATCTGAGTAGGGGCCAAAATGCCAAGTGCATTTAAGGGATATCTGGCTAATAGTTTTGCAGATCATCCAAGTCAGTTCACTTCTAGAAGGCTGAGCAGTGGGATGAGAAGAAGAAGAAGAAAACAATATGTAATTCTGTCATGGTGTCGTGGAGTGAGCACGCAGTGGTTGGGTGCACGGGAATGTATGTTTCCTCCTCCTCCATCAGGCTGTCAATGCCATCTGTTGCAGAATGTGAGGAACAACTAAGTTCCTCTTCAACAAACACTGGCAGTTGGTCTTTTCATTTCTTCCCAGAAGTACTTGTCTTGATCAGCACAAAGGTCTCTGGAGTATCACGAAGAGTTTTGCTTTAAGGAATGTTGCAACATGAAATTAGGAATGCTTTCTTAAAACTCTAAGTGGTCATAAAGAAATGGGAAGAATAATGGGAAAATACATTATTTCAAGGGTATCTGTTCAACACAATGTTCCTGATGTAAAATTCTGATGTAAAAAACTTGAAAGGGTATGATTTACCCTGGAAATATCAAAGATGTTGAGACTCAGTCACCAGGGTGTGGAATATCAAAGTAAAGTGTGGTTTCACTTGGTTGCAATAGAAGAAAATGAAACATGAACGCTTGTTTAGAGAAATGTTACATCTGTGTTCTATTATTCACACTATATTGCCCTTAGCACTTAATGTAAAATTATAAAGTTGTTCAATTAGTTATTTAATGATTATTTCCCTCCTACTAACCTTTCTCTCCATGAGGACAGAGCTAATCTATTTATATATATCCTTCCTCTGTAGTCCACAATGCAGAATATTACCAACAGCAACTATCATTAATTTGTCCTTTCCCTATGCTCTTCTAAATGCTTTATCGATATTAGTCACTTAACCTATAACAATATGTATTGCTTATTACCTCCATCTTACAAATGAGGAAACTAAGGAGCAAATTCTCCAAGATCACATATCTAATAAATAGAAAACCAGAACACGAACCTAGGTACTCTGAGTCCAGAATCCTCATTCTTCCATACTGCCTGTTGTATTAAGCATGAGATACAAATATTTATTGAAAGAATGAATGAGAAATTCAGTAAACTACTTTTTTTTAGTTTTCCTAAGTGAGAAATAGATCATTTTATTTTTTTCTTGTGCTCTCTCATTAGAAATATTGATCCACCTCCCTACAAGTGTTGTATATAAACAGTGGTAGCCAATAGGATTGACAGTACCGTACCATGACAATGGCCAGATTCAGTCTTGATACAAACATTGCAGAATTTCCTCAAGTTCAAAAGAGACATCAAGGAAATTTTGGTTAGTCAGATTAAATTTGCTCAAAGTTGTCCTGATTTCCATTTAAACATATTCTGCCATAAATATACATATGTACATTAAGAAAGCACAGAATCTCTCAAAGCACTTGTAAAAATGGCTTACAAACATAGAACTTCCTTTAAGTGAATTCACTTATTAAATTTGAAAACATTCATTAAGTGCCCACTCTGTAAAGTGCAATTGCTTCTAACCATTTCCCCACTTCTCTCCAAGACCTTTATTATTCCTTCTATAGAGTAGAACAACTGAATGGCCACTTTCTCCAAATTTGTATTCACTGTGTATTTTAAGCTTGGCTTGACTATTGCTTGGCTCCATTTTAATAGGTTTCCGCAAAGGGATAAATTTCACTGTTTCACAAGTAATAGAATTCTTTAAGAATCATTAGGAATAACAGATATGTGTATCAATAAATGTATTTGTTTATTCCAAAATTCTACTTCATGATAAGATTGTGTAACATTTCAGGAGGAGAGATTTTATTGCTTTTGCTAAAATCAATTTTATTAGGGAGAGTAAAAGGTCCTGAGTAAGGCAGTGAGGTCTGTGTTCTGGGCCAGAACACCAGAGAGCTGGGTCCCCGTCTCCACAATATGCCATCAGTTCACTGAGAGAGCCTATCCAAGCCACTTAACTTTTCAGAGCCTCTGTTTCTTCATTAGTAATACTAAGGTTCTATTGAATGATCCTTGTCTCTTCTAGAAAACATATATTTTAATGCATTATCATACCAGTACTATGAATTTAATAGTAGTATGTTTCAAAGTAGCCATTTTTTTCGAGGAGGGGGGACCTGTCCTTTCTTGAAATCTAGATTCTATCTAAGTGATATTGTTTCTGTATGAAGAAATAGAATGAGCTATGGTGAAGTGACTTGTGTAAATGATCTCATTCGGAAGGCACCGAGGGGACAGAGACTTGTCATTGCCAAGTAAGTCACATTTAAATTCCCTCAAGCCTTGAGAAATAATGTGAGGGAAAGAGCAAAAATAGCACAGTCATTCCTTTGGACCAAGTCGACTCCTAGGCCTCCTGAGAGCACCACAGCTGTGTATTCATCTATATGCAAAGAGAAATAATAAGAGTCATCTATATTTGGCACACGGTGCTTTTCTATATACCAGTGCACTCATCTATTAATACATTTTATGCTGAGCCTTTTGGTAAGGAAAGATACACCATGCACACTGCCTCATGTACAGCTACAGACACATATTGAAGATGCTTTTCTCCCCTGAAATACAGAAAATTGCAAGAGCACACAGCCCCACGAAAACCAACAAGAATGAAACTGGAGGCAGCTGTATCTGATTGAAACCGTGGAGAGAATTGAGATTGACAGAGTTGCAGGGCTAGGAGGTTAATGAGTCCATAGTCCTGCCTCCAGGCAGAGCTGTCCTGAACCATTCCAGGCAAATGACAGCTCAGCCTCTTGGAAAAAAAAAAAATCTTCATAACATGCTTCAGTAACATATTCCATTGTTTAAACGTCCTTATCCTCATAAAGTTCTGAAAGCAATCTAAGTCCACACTCTTCTCTGTGTAATCTCCATGTTGACAGATATATAGAATAATAAATTGACAGAAACGTCAAAGATGATGAGAGCCTTAGAGAAATGGGTCACAGGATTGGTTATCCTCATCTTTCCAGAGACCTCAGAGGAGAAAATAATTAGCAAGTCTGTGGATTGTGGTTCTAGCTGCCTTAATATTATGGGCCCAACTATTTGTTTTTATAAATGAGACCTACTTACCATAAGTCATTAAATGAAAATTTGCCTTGTACTTTATAGCAAGAACCATAGGTCTAGTAAACACTATCCTGAACTGAAACATGCAATCAAAGAATAGGTTCTTATGTAAAAAAACACAAAAAAACCAAAAAACAAAAAACGAAGGAAGTACAGAGCTACAGAGCTGATGTGCACACAGACTCATACTTCTTTTTTTTGTCTAATTCTTTTCTGTTACAATATTCTGATTTATGGGTACTTTCTTACATATAATACTAAGTAACAGATTACTGCCTTTTTTTTTTTTTAACTTCTGGGCATTGCGAATGATGAATGTGTTGGCAGCATGATATAGAGGGAAAGAGTAGGGTCAAGACCAGGTTTCAAATCCCTTGTCCACTACTTACCGACTGCATGTTTCAAGTAAGCCGCTTGATCTCTGAGCTTTATTGCCCTCACGTATAAGGTGGGACTGATCATACTTCACTCCCGTCTTGGGAAACAGAATGGGATAACACTGGTAAAAGCACCCAGGATCTAGTAGGCACTAGAATAAATGTTAGCTGACTATGAATCTGGTCTGTCACACTTTGCATTTCTTTCCTCTTCCCCATTCCGTTTAAGTTCTGGGAAGTGACTGAGGGACAAACCAGCCTCCTCTCAGTGTCACTAGATGGTTTCTGCTTCCATTAGGCCTCTCTTCTCTGTTGCTGATCCCCATGTGAACTCATGAGGGCATTTCCCTTAGAGACATAAAGGGGTAGAGCAAGGAGACTTTCTGATGCCAAGTTAAAACGAACGCTGGATTTTAACTTGAATTTTTAAAGGATCTGTGCATGTTACATTTGTGCTAAGAACAAGTAGATGAAATTCAAATTCTAAAACACTCTATTCATTTTTAGAAAGCTGTAATAGAACTGCTTTGTCCAAAGGATAAAAAGACTGATTCAAAGATAGACTACTTTTTAGTTCAAAGGAGCAAGCAATAAAGTAACTATTATTCATTTTGAAGTAGAAATGTTAATATCGACACAATTTGAAAGAGATTTAAATAACATTATCAAAGTAATATGTTCTTATTACATAAAACAGAGATAAATGTAGAGACATTTTATAACATCACTCCTAATTTTATGATCCAGAGAAAACCACTAGCAATATTTGGATCTTCTCTTTTTCTACACATTTTCTGATGAGCAGGATTGCTTTCAAGTTCAAGTTCTGCCACTTATTAGTTGGACTTTGTTTAAGTTGTTTAGTTTCTCTAAGCATTTGTCACTGCATCTGAAAACCAGCATCAGCTCCAAAGAGTAACTGAGATGACTAGTGAGATAATATGTATGAAACATGTGCACGGTACATAAGAATCCTTCAATTATGTCAGCTAGTGTTATTAGGATTTCTGCTATGCATTATATTTTAAATGGAAGAATGGAAATTCAAGGAGAGGAAATGTGGCTTCTGGGGTCTGTGTAGTGCAGAAAATCCGATTTCTCACATAATGACATAGCAGACAATTCATTGAATGCTTTACTATGGGTTTCAGACACGATGACATCATAGCTCATTTAATCCTCACAACAGTCCTATGAGACAGGTGGTAGTATTATTATTACTATTACTATCTCCATTTTACAGATGCACAAACTGAATCAGAGAACAGGTGGAGTAACACGCAAAGTCTCACAGCTAAGTGGCAAAGCTGGCATTTGAATGCAATCAATCTAGTTCCAGAGTTCACTCTTGTAAACAAATACAGAAGAGTTTAATATTGAGCAGGTATTTTTGTAAATATTACAGTTTAAGTCAAACATTCTAAAAAGCACATTTTTTGCAATTAATCAGAAAAAGACCAGATAGAAAAATACCAAGAAAAGAATTAGATGTCCTATTCTTTCAGATAGCGTATTTTGCAATGTTCCCAACTGGCCCCTTATGTCCATCCAGCAGAATTACAGGACCTCACATTCAATCCATTTCTTCTGAACTTTGTAGGTAGCTAGAAATGGTTAGGTAGAGAGCAATGTTCTTAGAAAAATAGATTTGTATTACCCTTGGAAACAGACTGTGTTGCAAGAAAGTCTTTGGCATAAAACAAGGCTGAGTATACACAGTTGTCTCTCAGATGGTGTGGATTTGGAAACAAAAGTGGACAAGCCAAACCCTCTAAGTCTTCCTTATCCTTTGAATTCCAGAATGTATTTTTGATGTCACTATGTAGCACTTCTCTTTATCCTTATTTGTTCCTGAATAATATTCCATTGCGTGGCTGTAACAATGTCTATTGAATATAAACAGGTTTCCTCAGTCATTCCGACCTGAGTGAAAGCTCCATGCTCTCCAAGTTCATCTACTCATCCCTTTCAGATAGTGGGGCAAAAAGAAAAGAAATACCACCCAAAGCGCAAGTACGGTCAAATGATAAGCAAAACTCCTGTCAACTTTTAGGTAAAACTGATACATTCAGATATTGCTGATGAAAGTGGAAACTAGTATATTCCTTTAAAAAAACCAATTTGGCAACACTTATGGAGTGTACGGTAAAATGTTCATCCCATTTGGCACAGTTTCCCCTATTCCTGGGAATTTATCCGAAGGCAATAATTAAAAAGAAAAAAAAAACATAAAAGTAGAGAGAATTCAAATGCAGTGTTAATTATAAATAAGACCTAAGGAGCAAACTGATTGTTCAACAACAGACAAACAGATAAATGGAACATCCACTTGGAATATTTTGTTCCCTCAAATAATTATAAACATGGACTGTATAATAACACAGAAAAACAAAAAGCTGAAAAGCAGAGCACTAAGTGATCTGTATAGTTTGATTATACCATAGGATGTAAATAAACACAAAGGTAGCAGTGAATAATGGAGGCAATGATGCAAAAATAGAAATAAGGACTGTGCGATTTTTCTTCTCGAATTTAAGTGTTGCTTGAGATTCGCAAAATAATTAACAAATAAGATTGCTGAAATGGATGAAGAGGTTTCTTTGTGATCAGAAGAGCAGGTCAATCAATCGTCTTCCCACAACCAATGACTGAAACCAAATAATCACACACATCAAAAACTAAACTTCTTGCCTTCAAAGAGAGCTATTATGTTTAGAAATTATATATGAAATGGCCTGTCTAGCAGAGAAATGAGATTGAGAACTTCTGGAGTAGGGTCTTCAATTGGCAGTAAGATTTCACTTTAAAAAATTATTAATTTAATTATAATTTAATTTAAAAAATTAAAATCAATGCACAGAAATCAGTTGCATTTCTCTACACCAACAACAAGACAGAAGAAAGAGAAATTAAGGAGTCAATCCCATTTACAATTGCACCCAAAACTATAAGATACCTAGGAATAAACCTAACCAAAGAGGCTAAAAATCTATACTCAGAAAACTATAAAGTACTCATGAAAGAAATTGAGGAAGACACAAAG
>PISX010007645.1:0-87741 GCA_004024625.1 Mellivora capensis | reverse complement strand
ATTTCAGGCATTCACCCACTGGCTCCAGTGCCCCAGACCTTGTACTCTCAGGAGCTGCCCCTGCACCTCCCCCCCCCCCCCCACCTGCCGGGCCTGTTTGTCCTTCAAGGCCTCAACCCTCCCAGCGGGGCTGCCCCCCCGCCCCCACACCCGGAGCCACCCTCCTACAGCACAGACTACGCTGTGATGTCATCCGTTCATTCCTCAGCCTCCCTCCTGCCCCCTTGAGCTCCTAGAGGATGGGGAGCCTCCCAGTAGTCTCTGGGTTCCCCATGTCCCACCTAGCCCCCGGCATGCAGAGGGTGCTCAGGAAGGGTTTGGGGAAGGGATGAAGTCATTAAGAAATGAGCACCAACGCTAAAAAGAAGGCGGCGGGTGTGCTGTGGGTGGGTGGCCCTGGGGAGAGGCGGTGGATGGGAAAACAGGAGACCTGAGTTTCAGTCCTGGCTCTGCCAGCCAGAGTGCTGTGTGATCCTGGGTGAGGCGTTCCCCCTCTCTGAGCTTCAGTCTCCCCATCTGTACATTGCAAGTGCCTTGGCCAGGTGTCCTCTGAGGACTCCCAAGTTCAGCCCCTGGTTCTATTCTTGCCGAGTGCGGTTATGGGCTGGGGCTGGGGGCTGGGGGAGGAGGGCTGTTCCAATGCCACGTTGGCCCTGACCCTCCCTCTTTGCCTTCTCTTGGCAGCCCTGGGGACCTGCCGTGGGGATGAGTTCCAGTGTGGGGATGGGACTTGTGTCCCTACGATCAAGCGCTGCAACCAGGAACAGGACTGTCTGGACGGGAGTGATGAAGCCGGCTGCCTGCAGGGTGCGTGGGGTTGGAGGCAAAGGGGTGACACCCTCCCTGAAGAAGAGCCCTGAGCTCTCCCGACTTCAGAGAGAGCAGAATTCAGAGAGCTCTCCCCTTGGTCCCTGAGATGTGTCTACCCCCAGAGCATCACTTGCCACTAAATTACCCAGATTTACTCCCTGCAGGTCCTGCTGGCCCCAGAACAGGATCTTAAAGGACTTTGTGAAAGGTCAGAGAGGCCTAGGGGGGGCATGAGAAGGCACTGCAGGAAGTCCACCCCCACCATTTGTCCACGCCCAAGCTTCCACGTGGTTTTCTTCCTGTGTAAGCGGAGCCTCCGTCCCCAGGGAGCTCCCTTCATTCTCAGATGACTCTCTGGTCATTACTCCCCACCTGTAGGAACCAGGACCCTGACCACAGGTTATCTGGGAAAATGGATAAAGGGTTGGGCAGTGAGGTGGCCTCCCCTATGCAGGGCCTCTAGGACACAGGTCCCCCTCAGATGGTCAGTCCAGTCCCCAGGGTCTCTCTAGGGTTTCTACTTTCCTCTCAGGGCCCAGAACTGCCAGATCAGGCACAGCACCCCCTCTCCCCAACCAGCCTTGCCCATTCTGTGTGGGCATCCTGACTTTATTCCTGGAGTTCTGCCCTTCTGAGAGCAGAGCTCCCACCAGCCCTGTGTCCCACTGTCTTGGGTCCTCTAGAGACCCGTGGGGACTGGGGCTGGAGCTCGGCTCACCTCCCATGGACCTAGACCAGCCTAGCCCTCCCTGCCCAAGGTCTCACAGTCCCTGTCCACTCTCTTGTCCGGCCCGACAGAATCAACATGTGAGGGTCCCCGCAGATTTCAGTGTAAGAGTGGCGAGTGCGTGGACGGCGGGAAAGTGTGTGACGCTCAGAGAGACTGCCAGGACTGGTCGGATGAACCTCTGAAAGAGTGTGGTACAGTACCTGTCTCCTTCTGCCTGCTGGTCTCACCCCCGCCACGCCCCCTCCTGGCATCCAAGCCAAGGCCCACACCTGCCCCTCTGCACACGTTCTGCTCTGACCCTCTCTCTCTGGACTCATGCGCTGTCCTCTGGCCTCAGGCAGGACTCTGCCTTGGGGCCTCATTCTGCATCTCTACAAATCAAGCTGCCTTTCCTTTCCAACCCAGATGCTCAGTTATGCTTCCTCTCACAAACTCGGCCTCTCCTCCTCTCTCCTTCCCCATTGAGACCTTTGCTAACCTAGCCAGGGTCCTGGCCTCTGAGGCCTTCTAGTCCCTGCAGGAATTCTTAAGAGAGGGAGAGGTAGGGGACAGCAGACAGTAGCCAACTGAGGTACATTCCAATTCCAAAGCCACCTGGCTCGGGCCAGGCCTGAGTGAGGGTAAGGCAGACCCAGCAGCAGAAGGTGACAGGAAGGTGACACCATCCTGAGCCCCAAGGAGCTTGGGCTTTCTGAGAGATAAGACTTACAGGTTGGGCATGAGTAAGGGGCGGGATGAGGCAACTGTCCTAGAGCTAGAGCTGTGAGGGAGGGTTCCAGGCTGAAAAGAAGAGAATAGTCTGGGCTGTGGGTGAGGTGAGCAGCCCACAGAATATGCTAGAAACCCACTGTGGGCTCCAGGAAGGTTCATGTCTGTGCTCAGAGCTTTGGGCCAAGAATTCCTGGGAGGATGGAGCCTATATCCAACCCTAGCTTTCTGGCAGACCCGGCTGCCAGTCTGAAGACTCCGGGGAGTTTCATTCTCTAGAACTCTCCAGGAACAGCATGTTTCCACCCCTGTTGGAGATTTAAAAATTGGTTTTGGAAGGCAGAGTGGTCGGTTGCAGGTCACTCAGCCTGCACCCAAGCTGGCGGGAAACGCGCTCATCTTGGGCCCTCCTGCTCCCTCAGACGCCCTGCCGGGAAAAGTCCCAGAGGAAGGAACTTGAGCAAAAGATAATAGGGAAGTGGGAACAACGGAGCCCAGCCTCCACCACCACCATCCCCCTACCCCCACAGATCTGGAGTTAGCCAGGGGCTGCTAATCTACTAAATCTCTTCTTTCTGGTCTTTTGCACGACACATCTAAGAGAAGTATGTACGCATGTATTTGTGTCTCTGTGTGCTGGAGATCCCAGTGTCTGTGTCCACGGCTCCTCCTTGGAGTAAGGCAAGGGGACTGCATCTTGTGTCTCTGTGCATCCCTGCATCCGTGGGAATTTGTCTGTGGGGTCTGTGCGCCCGCCAGTGTGTGGGAGCATGCACGCAGGGACACGCATGTGCTGGGGACAGTGACTCCGTCTGCCCCCTCCCTTCCATGGCAGCCTCTGGACCACCCCCACCTCCCCTGCAGGCACCCAGCAGAATCGCCTCCAGGCTAGATAGCACTGGGAAGGCCCAGGGAAGCCCCTCCAGGTGCTGCTTTGGCACTGGCCTTCCAACGCACGGTCAACAAGGACCCATTACTCATTCTCTCACCCCAGCGGGACTCTGTGCTTTCCTCTATCAGAGAAACCTGAGCCACTTCGAGCTCTCCCTCTTCCCTTTTCCGAGCCATCCTACACAGGCTAGTCTGTCAAGGGTTTGGTACCCTTGCTGCTACCTACAGAGGGAGGAGGCGGCGAGTGGGTGCGTGAATGAGGCAGTGAGCGAGCGGTGAGCAGACGGATGGACGGCACTGAGGGGATAATATGGCGTGGGAGAGGTCAGGGGAGGTGTGGAGTGACCGAAGATTCCCGGAGGTGGTGTCCGACAGAGCGCCCCTCAAAGCTGCCGTGGCTCAGCCCACCCCTGGGGACTGGGCCTTCTCCCAGGGCTGGATCCGGCTGAGACTCCCAACCCGCCAGACCCTCCAGTCATGGAGTTGCTGTGATTTTGTTCTTTCAGTGCTACCAACATCCCGGGGAAACAGGAGGCGGCCCAGGGGTAAAGGGGAGTCATCTGTACGCATGGCTTGGGCTGGAGGTGGGCACCCGCCGCTGTGCATGGCCTGGGGTGGGCCACTCAGACCAGCTGCGTGCATGGCCACAACTGGCTCGGCTCAGCTGTGCTTGGCTTGGCTGCAGTGGCGGTGCATGAACCTGGGGGGTAGAAGGGTGGCAGGGCACCTTCTCTTGGCCTGCAGAATTAACCTGTGATCCCAAAGCTCAGAAGATGCTGTGAGGACATGGTGAGCCTTGGTGCTGGCCTCCCTAACCTCCCCTAGGACTCTGCCAGAGGGGGCGAGGAAGCGGAGAGTGGGGAGACCCGATGAACTTCTGGCTTCCTTCTGCCCCTGCAGCAATGGGTATTTCTGGGACCAGACCTCTGATTGAGTATAGGAAGAGGGATAAGGGCTAAGAGGGGAGAAGGTGGAAATAATCCATCATATTTCATGGTAGGAGAGAACTGCCAGAGTGGCAGCTCTGTGTAGAAAGAACCTGGGGTCTTAGGTAACAACAAGCTCAGTGGGGTCAGTCTCTGTTGTTCAGACTCCCTCTGGGCAGCAGTGAACTAGCCCTGGGCCCTGTCCAGGATGGGACATGGACAGATGGGATGTGTCCGGAGGAAGGCACTTGGATAGCAGGGCATCAGAAATCAGCGCTTCAAGGAGACTCGGAGGGAGCCATCAGACTCTGGCCAGCCCCAGTCAGTAGAGCTGGAGTGGGAGCAAAAGCTTCAGGAAGGCCAGTCCAGTGAGGAAGGTTGCCCTGGGAGGGAAGGGGCTCCTTGAGGCTGGAGATGTTTAAGCAAGGGCATTTCAGAAGGGGTTTTCGAGGTATCCTGAGGGTGAGGGGTGGTCCCTGCACAATGAGGTCACGAGGAAGGAGGAGCCGTGAGACCTGTGTTTGTGAAAGGAGAGACCTCAGGTGGCTAACTGCCTCTGGCCTCCGGGTACACAGAGCCCTGGCCTGGGAGGCAAAGGACCTGAGTGCCACTCTGTCCCTGTCTTTGTGTCCGGCCTGGAGCAAGGACCTGCCCCTCTCTGAGCCGCCTCTGCGCAGTCACCTGGTTAACGAGGCTGCGGCTCAGTGCAGCTGGAGAGCATCCTGGCCCCGTGGGGGTCCTGTCGCCTGGAGTCTCTGCTTCAGCTCTAGGCCCTACCCCTGTCCTGCCCCCACCTTCCCAGCCAGGACTCCTGAACCCTCAGGAGCCTGTGTCCCTCCCCAGGGCTGAACGAGTGTCTGCACAACAATGGTGGTTGCTCCCACATCTGCACGGACCTCAAGATCGGCTTTGAGTGCACGTGCCCAGCAGGCTACCAACTCCTGGACCAGAAGACCTGTGGCGGTGAGACCCTCCCCAACCTGCCCCGCCCCCAGGCAGAGGCAGAGCACCCTGCAGGTTCTGACCTGTGCTCATCCCGGCAGACATCGACGAATGTGAGGACCCTGATGCCTGCAGCCAGATCTGTGTCAATTACAAGGGCTACTTCAAGTGCGAGTGCCACCCTGGCTATGAGATGGACACGCTGACCAAGAACTGCAAGGCTGTCGGTATGAGCACCCCAAGGTGGGGGGCACGGGGACAGCTCCACGGGGTTGCAGAGAGCCAGCTGCCGCCACCTTTGTGAGGAGCAGATGGGTACGCAGGTGCGCGCGCGCACGCACACACACACGGAGCGGGGGGCACACGCACTGCTTGGATTATAAGTGTACCTCGCACACGAATGCCTGCACAAACCCTGCCCAGAGCCACCCAGTACATCACAGACACGGCACACACAGTCGCGCCATGTATGGACACATGCTGGACCGTGCAGACCATGTATACAGCACAGGCATTCCCCGGAGAGGGCATGACATGTGTGGACCCACACATCGTTCTAGGCACTGGGGATTCGGCAGTAAGCAAAGCAGACATACATCCCTGCGTGCTCTTGTGGGACTTACATCCTGGTGCATGGGACAGACAAAAAATCTGATTTAAAAAAAAAAAAAATCTGATAAGTAAAATAGCATGGCAGATGGTGGTCATGGTTAAGGAGGAATACAACCCCGGGGAAGGGGAGTGGGAAGTCCAGAAGGGCAGAGAGGAGTACAGTTTTAGACAGAGTGGTGAGGGAATGACCTCTGTGAGAAGGTAACATTTGAGTCAGGACCTGGAGGTGGTGAAGAAAGGAGACATGCAGCTATCAGCAGGAACCACATTTCAGGCCAAAGGAACAGAAAGTGCAAAGGCCCTAAAGCAGGAGCGTGCGGGGTGTGTTCCGATGACAGCGTGGAAGCGGCGAAGCTGGAGCAAGGAGCACAGGAGATGAAGTCGCTGAGGGGACTCTGGGCAGATCACAGAGTCCTCTAGACCATAAGGGCTGTCACTCCAAGTCAGGGGGAAGCCTTGGAGGGCTTTGAGTAGAGGAGGGATGTGCTGTGCATTCCATTTCCACAGACTTCCTCTGGCTGCCGTGCCGGGAGGAGACTGTAGGGGACAAGGGAAGAAGCAGGGGAGCCATTAAGAGGTTTTTGGCATCACGCAGAAGATGGGGCTGGGACCAGGGTGCTGCAGTGTGAATGATCGTAGCAGGCAGACTGGACATACTTTGCAGGTTAAGACTTATTTTGAAGCAACAGGATTCACATACCCATTGAATACAGGATGTGAGAGTTAAAAAAAAAGAGTCAAAGATGACGGCAAGGTTTTTGGCCAAACAACTGGGAAAACAGGATTGCTATCTATGGAGCTGGGAAAGATGGTGCAAGAAGCAGGGTCGGGGGAACAGTAGCTTGATTTGGGCATGTCAAGTTTTTAAGAAAGCTGTGTTGACATCCAAGCGGGGGTCGTGAGGAGGCCCTTGGATGCACAAGCGGAACTCAGACGCACACACACGATGTGCGGTGTGCGGCCACAGTAAGGGACACAAAGCCTGCAAACCCAAAGCCTACCACCCCTACTGTGCCTGATGCCACACGTACGTTAGCGCGTCATGCATCACATGCTGCCTGTTCTCGCTGCCCCCCTGCCCCTCAAGGGACGCATGTCCTCCATGCACGGACTGTGAACGTGCAGCAGAGACAACACATGACTGCCGTGTCATCACAGGGCCCCGCAGAGGAACATCTGAAGCGCGGTCACACCAAATCCCAACCACCCGCACACTGGGTTCCTAGCGCCTCGAGATACCCTGTAACCCAGCTCCTGCCTTCAGAGGATTGTGTTGCTGCTCTCATTTTGGGACAAAGAAAAGGGAATAGTCAGGGGAAGGGCTTTGACCTCGGCTCTCCTTCTTTCTCCTTCCTGCACCCAGAGTTCTTGTTTCTGTGGACCCTCTTTGGGTACCACGACCTCTCTTCCCCTGCCGCTGACCCATCACCACACGCAGGTCACAGGCCCAGGCCACGCAGGGCTCTGTGCTGGTCCTCCCTGGTCCCCAGGGAACTCGTTAGCCTGACACAGATGCACAGTGACAGGGACCAGGTGGCCTGCAGAAGTGTCCACTGGAAAACGGGGAGAAGGCCCAGGTAGCTCCAGGTGCAGGTGCTGGGACGTGAGGGTAGGCCCCTGCATCTAGAACCAGGCCGCAGGAGGGAAACCGGAATTCAGTGCTGGCCCCTCACAGGCCTCTGGGGTAGCGATCTTCATGTTGAGTAGCCAGAAATGTCTCGGTCACTAGTGAACTTCCTAAAATAGCCTCCTAAGTTTAAAAATGGCTTTTCGTGTGCATGGGTTGCCGTGTGTTGTCCCCATTGCACGAATATGACCCGTGCTGTATATTACACATCCCCCACCCCTGCTACTGTTTCAGAGTCAAGTGCAAACTACACCCAGCTCACAGGACCCCTCCCGATCCCTGCCAGCCCCTGAAACATCATCTCTGGTCGTGTCCCCAAACACGTTCTGCGTAAACTAAAGACTGAGTCTTCAGGGAGAGGAGTCTGACACTGTGTCTCCTCTTTTAAACCTCACCCTAGTTCTGATGTTCATCCTCACACTCTAGCCTCAGTCCCCTTCCTAAAACACTTAATGCTCACGTTGCCCTGTCGTGAGCTATTTCAGTGGGGCCCTAAGCAGGGGAGCTGGGGAGCCATGCGTTCTAGGCAGAGGGGACCACTTGAGCAAAGGGCCGAGGCAGCCAGGCTCTGCCTGGTCATCACAGGTGGTCTGGTGGCTGGAGTCAAGGTGTGTTGGCGATGAGTGATGAGGCTAGATGGGGCTTAGGGTCACATCCCAGAAGGCCTTCGGTGTAAGCCTAAGGAGGAATTGGGGAGTCATAAAAGATTTGGGGCGAGTTTGTGTCTAATACAAAGAATACAGATCTTCCGTTACACAGGGCACTTTGCACCTTAAGCCTCCCCATGCACCCCCTCCCCCACCCCCCCCAGCCTCTTGCACTGACCATTTCTCTCACCCTTCCTGCACTGCAGCTGGCAGAAGCCCATCGCTGATCTTCACGAACCGGCATGAAGTGCGGAGGATAGACCTGGTGAAGCGGGACTACTCCCGCCTCATCCCCATGCTCAAGAATGTCGTGGCGCTGGATGTCGAAGTGGCCACCAATCGTATCTTCTGGTGTGACCTCTCATACCGCAAGATCTATAGGTGAGTGGAGGCAGGTGTTCCACAGCCAGGCCGGGGCAGGGGCGGGGGGCCTGATAGGCGGAGAGGAAGGGGGACCTCTGTACCCGCTCTGCCTCCAGAATCCCCTGGGGACAGACAGGGACTTGGGCAGAAACGCAGGGTCACAACGGATATGGAACTCCCAGACCATCTCCTTCCCCGGGGCCGGCCAGGCAGAGAGATCTGTGGGGAGAGCCCCTCTGAGCCCACGCCCCTGGGCTTTGACTGACCTCTGGTGGCCTGGGGGGCAGCGCCAGACCTGGGAACCAGTCTACCAGGCCAGGAGGGATGTCGTTCCAGCCTCGGTGAGGACTGTAAGGCAGCTTACATGTCTGTGGGTCAGATCTTGCAGAGAACTCAGTCCAGCATGACTGAGACCTGGTCCTGCCTGGAGGACAGCACTCATAACACGGTGATGTCTGTTATGCTCCTCCCAAGAGGAAAGTATAGAGGGGACCCCTTACCCAATCTGGGGTGTCAGGGAACTCTTCCTGGATGGCACTACCCCCAGCCCAGCCCTTTCCTTTGTCTGACGCCATAGTCAGTGGACTTCCGCTCTCCAGAAGGCTCCTCACACACACCAGGAGGTCCTCTGGTAGGTCTTTCTCAAATCCCACAAGCCTGCCTCCCTGCATGTCCAGGCCCCTTTTTGGACATCATCTCCTTTCTTTGTCCTGAGATCTGTGTGGCAGGACTGCCAATGACCAGGCCCAGGGTAGACTGTTAAAAGAACAATGGGATGGATGGAGGATGGATGGGTGGGTGGATGGGTGGGTGGATGGGTGGATGGAGATATACCAAGTGCTGTTCACGGACAGCTAGATACGTACCACACCCCCAACACACAGACACATGCTCAGTTTAGACTCACACACCGAAGCAGCTAGGGCCAAGTCTGCCCCACAGGTATGCCTGGAAGAGGCAGGATTTGATGACAGACAGGTGCATTCTGGGAGGTTCAGATTTCTGGCTCAGAAGCCTGCGCGGGTGGGGCTGCCATTGTCTGATGTGGGAGCAGTGGGTGGGGTGGGGTGTTGGCCATTCGGGCTGGCTGAGGGGAAAGGAGTGGGGGGGGGCAGTTTGAGACGTGTTGAGTTCAAGGTCCATGGGACATCCAAGGGGTGCCAGTCAGCTTTATAGTCTGGAGCTTCAGAGAGTAGTCAGGATGGGAGAATCAGAGTTATGGGTGGCAGTGGGCACTGGATCTAATCAGCCAGAGGGAGGATGTCGGGGACGAGAGAGCCTTGGGGAAAAACGGCATTTGGGAGACAGAAAGTCCTGGTAGCGCTGCCCCCTGCGTGTCCGCTGTGTTCTCAGCCCCTTCTCTCCATTCTCACTGACACAGCCTTTCTGCAGATTCTCTTCCCCTCTCACCTAGCTGCGGTAACGGCCCCCGAGCTGGTCTCCCCGCCTTCCTCCCCTCCCCTTCCATGCCTCCCCTCCCCTTCCATGCATCAGCGCCACAGTGACCCAACATGCCTATCTGACCATGACCTCTCACCTGCTCATTTACTCCCTCCTGAGTAAAATCCAGACTGCCTGGCATGGCCTGCAGGGCCCTGCCTACACTCACTTCCAGTCTGTGTCCCGCATGCTCAGCTCTACCCCCATTGAATGCCTCACTGTTCCAGAACACGTACCTCTGGGCACCTGCACATGCCATTCCTTGTGCTCCTGGTGAGCTAGTCTTTCAGGACTCAACTACAGAGCCTTCTCCAGCCCTCCAAGATAATGGAGTCTCCGTTTCTTGGCTGCTGGAATCCCTGATGCTTTCCATAATCACGTTGTACTGTGATTACCTGGCTAGAAATTCCTGTCCCCCACTAAACTGAGCTCCTCCAGGCCAGGGGCTATGGCTGACTCAAGCCCGTATGCTTGCCCCTGGTGGCCTAGGAAATGGGAAGAATAGAAGCTAGCCAAGTTCCTCTAAAATCCACTGCCATGGCCTAGAGGGGAGACAGAGAGGGGAGGGGTGCCCAGGAAGCACCAGATGGACCCCTGGGTGGAACCCCTGCCCCATGGCCAGCTCTGGTTGCTCCTAGCGCCTACATGGACAAGGCCAGCGACCCAACAGAGCAGGAGGTCCTCATTGACGAGCAGCTGCACTCTCCAGAGGGCCTGGCAGTGGACTGGGTCCACAAACACATCTACTGGACTGACTCAGGCAACAAGACCATCTCCGTGGCCACAATTGATGGTGGCCGCCGCTGCACTCTCTTCAGCCAGGACCTCAGTGAACCCCGGGCCATCGCGGTCGACCCCCTGAGAGGGTGAGTATCCCCACCCAAACTTCCCATTTTCCCTGAGGAGGCACTCAGTCCTCCTGTGTCTGTCATAAGAGCTATCTTGAGGACTTTGGAAGGCCTTGGGGCACTCAGACAGCCCAAGGGAAGAAAGTCTGTGTGGGCCCCTCAGACTATTAATCCCTGACCAAGGGTTCTGTGGGCAGTGGTCATCAGGGTTCTCCTGACTCTGCCACTCACTCATATCCTAGAATCAGTGCATCATAGAGCACAGTTGGGCTCTAGAGATGGCCCTCATGGAAGCTTCTGGGGCAGGAAGTCTTTTCTCGGGCTGCTGCACGCTGCTGGTGGCGGCTCCCACACTCCCAGAGACAGGGAGCTCATTATTTCCCACGGGGGCTGTTTCATTTCAAGGCAGCTCTGCCCATTAGAGAGTGTTTAGGATTTTTTTTTTTCTCATATCCCCAAATCTGCCTAACTTTGACTTTCTTCCTGGGCCTCTGGAGTTACATCAAACACATCTACTCCCTGCCCTGCAGGACGGCCAGCAAGATAATGAGGACTGAGACCACTGACTAGGTCTGGTCTTCTACAGGCTGCCCACCCCTGGGCGCACAGCCTCTGGGCCCCTCACCACCCAGGCTGCCCTGCTGTGGCCACACTTCCATTTTGGGGATAGTGATTCTGAACAGAGCAAGACTCTTCCCTCCCCTCCCCAGTAGGGATGTCCCAGGAAGGCACGGTTTTTCAGCAGTTGTAGCCATATTAATTTCCCAGGATCACTAGCTTCTTCCTGTTACTGTTTCTTTAATTGTAAACAAGGATAAGAAAACCCTCTTCTTCCAGTGAGGGTGGCTGGGGGCCACAGTGGCCCCTGACAGAACGTGTGAGGCCTTGGGCAGGGACTGACCGCTGCAGGCATAAGAACAACCAGGCACCTGACCAACGATGAGCCATCTCACTTAACCCCCACTTCAGCCCTGCTCCCTGTGTGTTCCCCCAGCACGTAGTGACACCCAGCCCAGCTCCAGTCCAGTGTGGATCGGTCCAAGTCCCGGCAGGAAACCTGCCGCACACCCGAATCCAGATGACTTGGGGAGGGCTTAATGAGGGGTCTCTTTACAGAGGAGTGGGTGAGGTCTGATGCAGTGTTCCTAACACTGTGCCCTTAGCAGCACTAGGCCCGAGGGGCAAGAGCAGGGTCAGGTACTCGGGCTGGGAAGGAAAGAGGGCTACCCTCAGAGCAGTAGCCAGCCGGGGGCAACTTTGTAGAGAAGAGTCTAGAACAAATACCCTGACCTCAGTCTCTCCGTCCACCTGCTCAGACATGTCGCTAAATGCAGCAGGAAGCCAGAAGACTAGGGAGCCAAGCCCACTGATGTGGTTCACACGTGGGTCAGTTTTTTGGTGTACAGAGCAGAATGGGGAAGGGTAGAGAGTGACCCCGAGGCCACAACAGAATCACTCAGCCCCCCAGCCGAAGGGGGCCCCTAGGCCCAGGCAGCCTTGGCCTGACACCAGGTTCCAGCAGAGGCAGTTTTGGGGAGAAGGAAACTTCCAGGCTTTAGAGTTTGACTTGCATTTTATATAAAGTGAAAGGCTGGCTCTGCTGCTTATTAACAGCGTGATGTGAGGGAAGACAACCACTGTGAGCCATAGTGTGCTCATTTATAAGACGGGACTTATAACTATACTCTCCAGGGGCTCTGGTGGGGCTAGGATGGACACATTACTTTGTCCAACAAATATTAAACAAGAGCCTGTTCCGGGTCCCCCATGAGCGACCTGCAGGTACACAACGTGGGGCAAGATGGACGAGCCTGCCCTCAGGGGAGCTTACAGACTAGTGGGGGAAATAGATAGGAAAATACACCTCACCACCCAAATGCCCACAGAAATAACCGATTGTCTAAGTGCCAGGAAGGCAAGAACCAGTGCTTTCGGAGGTAATAACAGGGTGGCCCTATTACAGAGAATGATTCTGTACAGCAGAGACATTCACGCTGAGAAGGAGCCGGGGGACGGGTGGATGCCTGAGGCTCTGAACTAACAAAGCTTGGTGCCCGGAGCCCCATGGGGCACGTGTGGGGTTGGGAAGGGTGGGGTGGTGGCGGGAGAGAGGCCTGAGCAGGCAGAGGTCTGTCAGCCGTGGAAGGATTTGGGATTTTGTTTTAAGGGCAATCGGAGAAGCCACCGTAAAGTTTAAAAACCAGAGTGATGATTTATTTCCGCTTTTGAGAGCTCCTTTGCCTGCTCTAGAGGGATGGGGTTAGAGGGGCAGTGATGGCTGTGTTGATAAGTATGTGAGGCAAAACCTCTCAGTTCATTGCCCGGCACAGAGTAGGTACTCATTATTGTTCAAGAAAGAAGAGAGAGAAACCCTGGGCTGAGTTTTAGCTGTGTGACCCTGGGGAAGCCGTCCACTTTCCTCTCAGCAGACCAGGAAAGTAAGAGAGGGTTGACAAGGGCCTTTCCTGCTCTGGCCTCCGGGGCTCCGGTTAGAACTGCCGGAGCGGCAGAGAGGGGCTCAGAGGCTGGTCGGCTGAAGCTGGGTGGACTCTTGGGGAATGCAGGCTTCCCAGGGCTCTCAGATGAGGGGAAGCTAACGCAACTGGTAACTCTTAAGATTCGATGGTTCCACTGGATTTCAGAGGACTTCCCAGCCCCCACCGAACATAATCATCAATATTCAGTGGCTTATTGAGCCCTCTGACCCACACCGCCCCAGCCCCATCCCCTGACTAAAATTCCAATTGAGTTCTTCTCTCTTTTAGGTTCATGTATTGGTCTGACTGGGGGTACCAGGCCAAGATCGAGAAGTCTGGGCTCAACGGTGTGGACCGGCAAACACTGGTATCAGACGACATTGAATGGCCCAATGGAATCACCCTGGGTGAGGCCTGCCTTCCCTGGATTGGGGCCCTGTCCCACTACCCAGTGCTGACTAACATCTGGAGCCCCACGGGTCTTGTGTTTATATCCCCCGTAGAATACCCGTGTCTGTATTTCTGGATGGTTGCCCCAGGCTCGCCTCCGTGGGAGGCCTAGCCTGGAAATGTAGGTAGGGGAAGTGGGCACAGAGGAGCAGAGATCCTGGTTGGGATCCCAAACTCAAGACCTGATCCCCTGTCCCCAGATTTGCTGAACCAGCGCTTGTACTGGGTAGACTCCAAGCTTCACCAGCTCTCCAGCATTGACCTCAACGGAGGCAACAGGAAGATGCTGATTTCCTCCCCCGACTTCCTCAGCCACCCTTTTGGGATAGCTGTGTTTGAGGTGAGCCCCGGGAGAGGAGACATGTCCCTAGCAGGACGCTAAAGCCTAGAAAAGGCTTTTCAAATAGGATGGCTCTCTGAGACTTGTCCAAACAGAAACAAAGGAAGAGGGAAGCCAGCTGACTTGTGCGTACACAGTGTGTGAGCTGCCTGCACACAGAGGCCTCACAGCCTACTGTCCTGTGCTTCCTTCCCAAGACCCCTCTCAGAGCACTTGTCACAGGGAAGTTGCTAGACCACATGTGTTCCCTCTCTGTGCCCTCAGCGCCTGGCACTGTACCCCTATACAGAAGGTACACAATAAAGGGAGGGAGGGAAGAAGGAATATACATTTCCTTAGACTCTACTGTTGGAAATAGCCTGAGAGATGCTATTCGGCTCAGCACACTTTGTCTGACCTTTGCTGGACCCTGGGTTCATTGAAGTGAATCAGACGTCATCTCAGTCCTTACAAAGCTCCCAGAGGGTGGAGCGTCCCACCCTTCCTGTGCCTCTGTTTGGCCCTAACAACCTTTCTTCTTGGGGAACGAGTAACCTAGAACCAACCCAGGTCTCACCACATCGATCTTTTCCCCTAAATTAACTTTGCCCCCAAGGGGAGGGAAAGCAAGGGGACCGCGGTCTATGGTGGCTATTGGGCCATATTTGCTTGGAGTGACATCACTCAGCACTGCTCTGAAATTCTGGGCAGAGCCCCAGCTCCAAGTCCAGCCCCCGCTTGGAAAGACAGGTGTGTGCAGACACATGTAGGTGCGTGTGCGTGTGTCTGGCGTGCACGTGTAAAATGTATGTGTGTGTCTCCAGAAATCCAGCCATTTGCAAGCATGCATTTCTGTATGTGCTGATGCTTGTGAATATGTAAGTACTTACACCAAGACTTGGCCAAGTGTCTGTTCTGGTCCAAATGTGCTTTTGTGGGTACGTGTCCAGACCTGTGTGTGGAGCCGCATGGTTGCACCTGTCGTGTGGACTCGCCCGCAGGCGCACCTGTAGGCTTATGTGGACAGAATGTTGGATGCATACAGGTCTGTGTGTACCCGGAAGCTGCAGGAGGACCTACCAGGGAATAGTCCTCAGTAGCTCATACGTCCCCTCCAGTCTTGGTTCCAGGCCCCGGCAGGGGTAACAGCCATCCAGACCAGACCTTGGGTTTCTCCTGGGCTCCAGGAAACAGGCCTAGCTCAGCATTAATGACCAGTCTTCAGGCCAAAACACAGAATCAACAAATAACCCTCCGTGACAGAAGGGAACCAGAGTATGTGCCACAGATTAGAGGCTGAGAGCCCATCCCTTGGGCCCCTTGTGAATCTGTGGGCAGGAGAGCTCAGGGGAGAGATCAGGGCAGTTTTTGTGATGATGGTTTGGGCCAAGCCCTGAGACTAAGGTCACGGGTTTAGGCTCTAGGCCTCCCATCCTGTGCATCTGTACCCCCACAGGACAAGGTGTTCTGGACAGACCTGGAGAATGAGGCCATTTTCAGTGCAAATCGGCTCAATGGCCTGGAAATCTCTGTCCTCGCTGAGAACCTCAATAACCCACATGACATTGTCATCTTCCATGAGCTGAAGCAGCCGAGAGGTGAGCCTTGCCTGGCCCCACTGCCCCTGCCTAGGCCCTCTCCCTGCGCTAGTCAGGCTGCGTGATGTTCCCGTAACGCCATGTGCCAGTGTTCCCAGGACGCGTGGCAGCAGCCACTCTTGTTGGGAGAGCACTTTACTGTCACGCATTTTATCTCATTTCCTTTAGCTCTTGGAGAAATAAGGCTGGGTGTAAAAACTATATAATATAAGGTTCCATTTATGCCTACAAGGAATGGGTATTACTTTTCTCATTTAGGAAGCTGGGGCTCAAAAAGTTAAAACAACAGAACTAAAATCCAAACTCAGGTCTGTCTGATTCCAAGAGCTGCTTCGGCCAGGAGGGAGCACGTCACCTCTCATTTATGACGTGTACCCATTTTGCAGCTGTATAAGCTAATATATCCCTGGGCATGGAGCAATCCAGCTCGTTGGGACCAGAAGCCAGGAATCCTGCTCGTCGGGCTCCCCGGGCTCTCTTGCTAGGATATAGTGCTCAGACTACCTGTAACTCAGCTGTGGCCACCAGGGTGACAGTGGGAAGGCACAGGGGAGAGAGGGGATGAGCATGGTGCCTGATTCTAGACCTGAAAGTTTAAATAAGAAAGAGACATGGCACATGGCATAGAGGGAGAAAGTTGGACTTTGGAATCCAACAGACCTCAGTTTAAATTCCAACTGTAAAATTACTAGAACTGTAACTTGGACCAGTTTGTGCTCTTTGAGCCCAGACATCTGGTATCTGTCATTCCGGGCCATGCACCCACCTCTCAGCATTGTCATCAGGGTTGAAGGGAAGTGGGGGGTGGGGGGAGGAACACCAGGTCCAAGGCTGGGATGTGCCCAAAAAGAGTAGGAGAGAAAGGTTTTGGAGCAAGCCAACTGGGAAGGGCCTCATCCTCGGGAGAAGGGAGGACTTGGCATGTCTTGTCTTTGCTCCAACTCTCTCTCTCTCCCTCTCTCTCTCTGTGCCATTAGCTGCAGATGCCTGCGAGCTGAGTGCCCAGCCCAATGGCGGCTGTGAGTACCTGTGCCTTCCTGCTCCTCAGGTCTCCGGCCCCTCTCCCAAGTACACGTGTGCCTGTCCTGACACAATGTGGCTGGGCCCAGACATGAAGAGGTGTTACCGAGGTAAGCAGACCTAGCAGGGGGCAGGCCCCGGCGATGCGAGATCCCCTCCTGCTAAACTCCTCCCTTGGCTTCCAGGACGCCATATGCTCCCGGTTTTTGTCTGTCTTTTCTGGCTGCGTGTTGCCTTCTTTACCGTCTTTGAATGCTGGTGTCCCACAGGGTCCTTCCAAGGCTTTCTCTTCTCACTTCCAAGAAAAAATGCACATTTACAGACAACATATTAAACTCAGTTTCAGAGGCTTTCTGGAGGCCCTTGAAGACCTGAAATTAAGAACCCTTTCCCCTATGGCTTCGATTCCTATTTCTATTCAGGTGACTGTGAGCTTGCCCATTCCTTACCTAGAACTGGACACACGACACAGAAGCCCTTCTGTGATATGATTGGGACTAATAGTTAATATTTAGGCCGTGTAAGCCTGTATTCATTGTCCAGTGTTGATACAGGGCCAAGGCCCTTGGCGTAAGCACAGATCTGCTACATCAGATTTATGAATTATGATTTCCAGGTCCAGTTCTTTAAAGTGGAGTGAGAATTTAAATTTAGTAGTGTAACAATATGCATGCAAAATCCTTCTAGATTTATAGTATTTTCCCCCCTTCCAGTCTTTTACAGTGGTCTTACCCACACCTAATTCTATAGCCTTGTTTTAATGACTTGTCTTAATCAAATCAATGTGCGGTTTAAACACAAAGTACTTGGGATTCAGCTAAAGAAAAGGTCAGAGCCCATTCCGGAGGTTTAGGGAAGGCTTCCTGGAGGTGGCATTTGAGCTGAGCCTTGAGGATGACTTCATAAGTATAATTTGTAGAGGCAATGAGTTAGGCCTAAAGCAAGAGAATTCTTTGTGCAAGTGACCTCCTTGGCATTTCCCCTCCAGCACCTCAATCTACCTCAACTACGACATTAGCTCCTACCACAGCGAGGACACCAGCGGAAAACACGAGAGCCCCTGGGACCACTGTCCACAGCCTCACGTACCAGAACTACAGCACAGAGACACCAAGCCTGGCAGCTATGGTCCCAAGCTCAGTTGACGTCCCCAGGGCTCCCAGCATCAAGCCATCTACCCCAAGCCCTGCGACCAGCAACCACTCCCAGCACTGTAAGGAAATGAGTTCTGCATTCTTTGGTGACATGGGAGGGGCCTTCGGGAAGCCTGGGTGGGTGGGGAGGTGCTGGGGAGGGCTGAGGGGGTTTGGGGGGGAAATATGTGGAAGAAGAGATCACACTGGAGCAGAATCTTGACCTCTCTCAGGGAGCTGGTAGAAGTGCCCACCCTATGATTTAGGAGTCTGAGGTGCCCCTGACTTGTAGAGGGTCTTGTGGGAAGCCACTTCCTCTCTCTGAGCCCCATTTCTTCACCTACAAAGTGGGACTGATAACTGCCCTTTCCCCACCTGCTTCACGAGCTTGCCTGGAGAGACAAAGGAGGTGGTATAAACAGTAGGGATTGCAGTACACAGCCTCTGCTGCTGCTGGGCATGTGCCTTACTGAGGCAGGATGAAGGAGTGTCCCTCTGATCTGGAAACCTCGGGAGCTCTGGTCTCTCTTCTTAGCCCCCTTAGCCGGTTCCCCAGCTAGTAACACCCGTCACTGTGGTCTGCTTGTGCCTCTTTCCAAACCCTGGCATGAAAATAATTAAGTTCAGCACTTATGAAATCATCGGAAGCAATACTTGTCATGGCTAGAAATGTTCTGTCTCATTAGTCAGCAAATACCTTTTTAATTAAGTCACCTGCCAGGGTGACGTTGCTTAAGAAGATAAACCATCTTTAAAACATTTTTCCACATGTGGCCCAGAAACCAAGCAGCCTGATAGCACCTTCCTTATCGGGCCCACCTTGCCGGCAGAAGCTGGCTTCGCAGAGCTGAGCGCTCACCCTGACGTTTGGAGGGTTAGCTCGGCGAGTCCCAGGCCCTCTCCAGCGGGGCAGAGTGTGTCTGATCAGGGTCTCCGCACCCGCCTCCCGCTGTTCGGGGTGTGCTCATGCGCAGTGAGGGCGCAGCGCCGCAGCCGCAGGCTTCCCCAGCAACCCCCCGCTCTGAAGCCCGCAAGGCGTAGTGAGAGCTCTGCCTCAATTACCTCACTTAACCTTCACAGCGCCCCTAGGAGGTGGGTAACTCGCCCACACAGGTAGCGAGTGGGAAAGCTGGGATTTGAACCCAGGATGTCTGGCCCCAGGAGCCTGTGCTGTTGGTTCCACTACTTATAGTGCCTCCCCTTTTAATTACTTATTGAAAATAAGCTGATAAGAGAGACCACCCAAGCAACAGAGACAAAGCAATAGGTATGGGCTGGAAAAGGCAGTTGCCTCAGTCAGTCAGCAACGTAGAGACCTAAGTGTTCACTCCGCCAAGCACCCCACCCCCACTACCCAGCTTCCTAGCACTGTGGTCCTGTGGGATGGGTAAGGGACGTGGGACACACGTCCTGAGTTTGGGTCTCAGCTCTGCAGCTTCTCTGTGAGCCCCCAGAACCCCAGTAAGACTGTGTTTCCTCACGTGTGAAGTGGAGATAACTTCTGTTGTGCTCACGTCGGGGGAGTTTTGATAGGAACTGGAGAGACTAAATTGTTAGGCATTAGTCAGGCACCTCACTATGGAAGAGCAAGAAGCAGCTGGTACTTCTTACAGCTTGAGGCAAGCAAGAACTTGGGTTCACGGCGATGGAGCATCGTTAGGCATGTTTGTGTTTTGCAGATGGGAATGAAGGTGGCAAGATGGACTCAACAGTCACTGCTGCGGTCATTGGGATCCTCGTGCCCATGGGTGAGTGTGGCCCCAAGTCTCCAGGGAGACGAGAGCAACCATGCTCAGGCTCTGGGGAAAAGCACTAGTCTTAGCCCTGAGCACACTGACCCGTCCCATTGAGGAGACTGTGGCTCAGAGACCTTTTCTGCCCCGGGAGATTTCCAGCCCACTTCCCAGTGTGGTCATTTGGTATCTTAGCTTGGTACGTAAGGCCCTTCAGGACTTGGCCCTCGGCAACCGTCCTAATGCCTCACTCTTCCCCAGGGTTCACCCTCCCCCTGCCTGAAGGCAAACTTTGGCTCCGTGGGCACAGGCCTAGGGCCTCTCTTGCTCGCCACTCTCCCCAGCTCCTAGCAGTGGCTGGCACATGGTAGGATATAAAATATTTGTTGAATTAATGAGGAGCGCTGCTTTCCGTTCCTTTAGGAAATCATGCTATCTTGCTTCCTTTCGGTTTGGTTTTCAACAAACATTTATCAAGCAGCTGCGATGTACCAGACTCTGTGATAAGCGGAGAGAAGGTGATTAAGAATGAAGAAGACATGGTTCCTGTCCTCAGAAAGTTCAGTCTTGTCGGAGAGACCCACATAACAGATAATTTGACCATGACATGGGAAGTCTAAGCCACAGGCGGTCCGTGGAAGTGCCAAGGAAGTACTTAACTTGGAATTGGAAGAGAAGGGAAGTAGGCAGGGAAGGTTTCCGAGTGGAAATGATGGGAAATGACTCACGCCGAGTCAGCCCAATGAAGAAGAATCCAGAGCAGTCCAAGCAGTGGAAACAGCATGAAGCAAAGTCAGGAAAGGGAACAAGCATGGGAGGGCAAGGTGGGGGTGGGCTTGGAGCCAGAAGTCCAATATGGCCAAAATATAACACTGAGTTCAACCTCTCGGAGAACCACGGAGGCTGATTTAGTCTCTCCCACCCCTCGGTTTGCACGGTATCCTGAGTATGCTGTCTTGTTCTAGTCTCATCTCCTGGTGGGGTCTTCGAACTGTGACTGCCCATTCATAGGCTGATCCCCCTTGCTTGCTCACGGGCACCTCAGGGACCAGGACTTTCCCCTTTTATCCTGGAAATCCCCAGTGTGGTGGTGAGCTAATGAGTGAATGTTATCAAAACTCCTACACCATGCAAGGGATGCGCTGGGTGCCAAGGGTCCGGGGAAGAGAAAGATAAAAGACTTTTTAAGAGCTTTCAGTCTTTAATCAGACTTGGTCCTAAAAAGTGATGCAAGACAGGTGTTACCACATACTACATACATACAGCTACATGGGGCCCTGCAGAGGAGAGGGAATGGTCCTTCCAGAGAAGGGACCGTCTGAATTGGCCTTGTAAGGCTTTAACCATGAAGATGATGGGGAGACTATGGCGGGCTGAGTTTGAGTAGAGTGAATGGAAAATACTCTGAACATTGGTTAGTGAAAGAGAAACCAAGCCCTTTCCTGCCATCCTCTACTCGATAGAAGGAAGGGCGTGTGTAGTCTGTTTCCCTGACAGAACCCACTCCAATGTAATTAATATTTTTAAATTTCTGCTCTTCTGAGGGGTGAAAGATGAGTATTCTTTCCCTGGCATTTCCCTATGAGGTAGAGTATTATTTCATAAGCTTAATGGCCAATTACATTTCCTCCTTAATGCATTGCTCACTCCTGGTCTTGATTTTCTCTTGGTTCTTGATCTTATTCTTATTTGTAGAAATATTTATACATAAGGAATATTAAACCTTTGTAATATATGTTACAGATATTCTCTTCCATACTCCCACTTGATTTTTAAATATGTTTGTGGTACTTTTTGCTACACACAAATTTAAAAATTTTAAGTATCAGATCTTTTCCTCTTTCGTGTTACGATTTCTGGGTTTCGTGTTTTCCTTAGGAAGGTCTGTCTCAATGTAAATTGTTAAAATATCTTCACATATATTTACCCTCCATTTGGGGTAAGAACGGTTTTCCCTGAGAATTGCAAGGTAGTAGCAGCATTAGGACAAAGGTGTGGTGAGGAAATTCACTCATTCACTCTGTACATGTTACTGAGCTGGACAGAGAGGTGAAGACACAGTCTGTGCCCACAAAGAGCTCAGTCTAGTTGGAGCTACACACATATAAAGGACAGGACCGCAGGCTGGGAACACATAGGAGGGAGCAACTGACTGGTCCCAGGAAGTGGAGGAGACTTCACATTTGAGCTGGGGCTTGAAAAAGGGGTAGTTAATAAAGGAAGAGATAGGAGAAGGGCTTCCAAGCAGCAGAAAAAGGACACACAGAACCACCTGAGGAACAAGGGGCAGGAAAGTTGGAGAGGGGGTGTGAAATGCACTGACATCTGAGCAATGGACTAAAGCCTACTGGAAGCTCAGCGTGCTGTGTCCCTTTCTCCAGCGGTAATAGCCCTGCTGTGCATGAGTGGCTACCTGATCTGGAGAAACTGGAAGCGGAAGAACACCAAAAGCATGAATTTTGACAACCCAGTGTACAGGAAAACAACAGAAGAGGAGGACGAAGATGAGCTCCACATAGGGAGGACTGCTCAGATTGGCCATGTCTATCCTGCAGTAAGTATCCCTTACTTGGAGAATTCCTTCTTTCCTTTCTCCTTTCCTTCCTTCCACCTTTCCTTCCTCCCTCCCTCCTTCCCTCCTTCCAACATTTATCAAGTGTGCCAGGCACCATCCTAGGCCCTGGGGACACAGACACTCTGGGGCAGGTGGTTGGGGTGGAAATGGATCAGGACCCCCCCTGCAGCTAGAGGCTATTCCTGGAGTAAAGAAGCCAAATGTCTTTCTTTCTGCTGAGTAAGTTTTCAGAACCTTTAGCCTGGAAGGGTAACTGTGGCCATGCAGTTCAAATGCATTCATCGCACACGAGCCAGGCGCAGTTCCAGATACGCTGTGGTCACAAGTGGGGAAGGAAGGTTCCCACTTCCGAGGAGCTGGGGGGGGGTGAGAGTCACTTACTGTTGTACAGCTGTGCGCGGAGTGCCTTGGTGGAGCTCAGGAGTCTCTTCCAGGAAGCTTTCCCCAGTTTCTTTGTTCTTCCACAGCCTCTCTCCGTCCCAGCACCTGTCACACTGTAGTCAACTTGTCTTTTTGCTCATTGGTCTCCCCACTAGACTGTGAGCTCCTTGAGGGTGGGCTCGTTCGATTCATTGGTTTCCCTGGGGCCTAGGTTGGCATAGCTGGCTCCCAGTAATATTAGTTGAACAGACGCTGTGGGACCATCCATGGAGCTGTGAATTCGATTTGGGAAACCAGGCAAGGGAATGTCTCACAGAGGCTGTGATAGATGAACTGTATCCTTGAAAGGTTCATAGCAGTTTTTCGGCAAGAGAAGGAGGGAAATGGCATTCCAGAAAGAAGCACGTGCAAAGGCTGAGGGGTACAATAGGGCCTGGCCTGTTGGGGGAGCAGATGTCATGGTTCTATAGCAGAGTCAGGGGGCTGAGTGTGACCTCATAGGTCATCCAGTCCATCCCCCTGTCAGGCAATCAGCAGCTTTGATCACCCACTGTGGGCAGAGCCCTGTCTTGGGGAGACCAGAGAACTGGAAGACCCAGCCCCTGCCCTCAAGGAGCTTTTTGTCTTGCCGGGGGAACCAAGGTCACAGCTGCACCAACTCCCGAAGAACCCTCTTTCCGAGCTGCCTGTCGTCAAGTGCAAGGTAGGGCAGTGCCACTTTGAGTCTGAGGGGCTGGTGAGTGAGGGCATGAGCCTAGGCAGGTGCAGCCAATCCTAGACGGCATTCTGGTCCTGGAAGGCTGCCGATTGTAAGCTGGGTGTTGGGGCAAGAGAAAAGATGAGCTTGGTGTAGACCAAGGAAATGGCGCGTGGAAGAAATGATCGAATATGGGACAGAGCAGACTGGCTTGCCGCTGAAGCACACTATTCATGAAGGGGAAGCATGGGAAATGAAGTGGAGCAGGTGAGGAGGGCTGGCAGAGGGCCTTGAGACTTAACCTCGGCCAATTGCAGAAGAAGGAGCTTGATCAAGTTTTATAGGCTGGGGGGTGCCCAGTGGAAGAAGGGTTGAGTTCAGCTTACAGAGGTGGTTCCCAGTTTCACTCCTCCATAATCTTGTGGTCTTAGTCACTTCTCTCTGCTCACTTCTATTTGTAAAATAAGAATGATAACCCCCATTCTATCCGCCTCCTGAATTCATAGCATTCAGGCAGGACAGCGTATGTGAGAGAGCTTTTGTGAGTTACAAAGCACTCTACAAGCGTCAGGTGGCGTTGTGTCCCAAAGGGCCAATAACCCCTCTGGAGGAGCTATTCCTGAGGCATCTAGGCCGAGGAGTAAGATCCTGTCAGCTGCAGGGAAACAGAGCAGTAGAGGGAGGAAATCGACATTTAGTGAGAACCTCTTGTATGTCAGACACGACTCAGTGTTTTATGTACATTTCCTTGTATAGTCTTTACAGTAACTTGATAGAGTTGAGATGATTAGCCCCATTTTGCAGATGAGGAAACTGAGACTAGAGAATTTGAATAACTTGCCTAGGGTCACAACGAAGAAGTGGCAGAACCAGGACAAAAACTCCACAGTCTGTATGCAAACAAAAAGTCTGTGCTCTTTCCACTTACATCATGGGGTGAATATTCTGGGAGCTCTGAGAATCAGTATCCTCAGCAGCCTGTTGTCCCCCCTGTCCTTTTCTCAGATCACTCCACCATCACTGCCTTTGGTGTAGAGATTGGTCTTGGAGGGAGTGGGAGGACACC
The DNA here is from genome assembly GCA_004024625.1 of Mellivora capensis. Classification (NCBI taxonomy): domain Eukaryota; kingdom Metazoa; phylum Chordata; class Mammalia; order Carnivora; family Mustelidae; genus Mellivora; species Mellivora capensis. The sequence continues at coordinate 63,748 of PISX010007645.1, read as the reverse complement.
TGGACACAAGAAGAGGGTCTCAAGTGTCTTTGCTAGTAGAGCAACTCCATGGCCTTCACTCAAACCACAAATAACCCAAAGATGATTTGAAAGGCAGTGCGGTCACTTTTTAATGTCTGTAGGCTGTCCATGGATGGGAAGTGCTAGTCTGGTTCTACTGTATTATGCTGGGCAGGCTGATCTAGAATACTGTGGGCCCCATGTGTGTTAAGCACTCTATGGAGATGATCTCATTTGGTTTCTCAGCAACTCTCTGTGGTAGGTCCTATTCTTACTCCCATGTGACAGATGGTAAAACCAAGGCTTAAGAGAGGTAAAGTGGTTACCTCCAATTCACTTAGCTAGGAGAAAGATATTGAATGAAACACTGGGGTCTGCCCAAACGAGTGTACTCAGGAAATGGAAGAGTGGGAAAACAGGATTGTGACAGATCCAGTTGGGGAAAGCTAGAGAGGGAGCCTGGAGGGGAAAACACTCAGAAGGAAAGGGAGGGAACTGAGACTGTGTCTGCAGATTTCAAGGGTTGTCTGTATAGAACTCTCGGAGTCTAAGAGAATCGGGGAACATTGGAATAGTTAGAGAAAGAGATTTCTTGTCAGTAGAGGAAAGAGGTTAAGTCCACTGTCTGCTCTTCCAGTGGAATAGACCAGCTCAGGGCTTAGTGGGCTCAGCCCACTAACAGCCATTTGTGACAGGGGAATTCTAGCATCTAATGACTAGAAAGCAGGGTTGAGGAAAAGAGGGACTGAATTTAATTGACCTGTACCGCTTTCCGATTCTGTATGATCAGTTATGAGAGGTGCAGCAGATCGCCTGCCTACTGGTGATTCAAAAGCTAGAGACAAGTAGCTAATGGCCTGGGGTTAAACATTGGCCAGAGCTAATCCACTGATGTTGAGCAAACCTAAAATCCTGTAAGGAAGGACTGAGAAAGTTGAGACCTCTGCAGCACTCCTTTACCATGAGGCAGAAAAGAATGATGGAGAGAACGACAGCGAACGACAGCTGTAGATTCACCCAGGTCTGGGTTCAAATGTTAGTTCACCCACTTGCTATGTGATCCAGGACAAATGTTGTTAAAGCTCATTGAGTCTCCGTTTCCTCATCTGTAAAATAAATGTGACAAACCCGTCTCCCGGGATAGTGTGAAGATTATGTGAGCTAATGCCTGTCAAGTAACAGAATGTCTGCTGCCTTGTGGGGACTCAGTAAACAGCTCCTGTGGGTCTAATGGTGATGTCTTTGCTCTGTCTCCCCAGCGAGTGGCATTAAGCCTTGAAGATGATGGACTGCCCTGAGGATGGGACCACTCCCTTCGTGCCTCATGGAATTCAGTCCCATCCACTACACTTTCTGGATGGTGTATACCTGCATGAAGGGGTTTCTGTATATGGGTCTGTGTGAGTGAGTGAGTGAGTGAGTGTGTGTACGTGTGTGTGATTTCTTTTTAATTTATGTTGCGGAAAGGTAACCACAAAGTTATGATGAACTGCAAACATCCAAAGGATGTGAGAGTTTTTATATGTATAATGTTTTATACACTTTTTAACCGGTTGCACTGCCCATGGGGACTTCATGGAATGGTTACTGCCGAGTGACTGACTGACACGATGTACATAACCAAATGGGGCTGATGGTCCAGTAGCTTACTCATCATTTTAAAACTATATTTACAGAGGGTGTTTGGTTGGGGGGGGCTTTTTTAGGTTTTGGAGTTTGGGGGTTGATTTTTTTTTTCAAGTATATGGATGATGATGCTTTGTGGCTTCCATCAACATAAAAGAAAAAAAGAAGAAAACACTGCAACTCCCTCCCCCCATTTAGATTATTTATTAACATATTTCAGAAATAAGATTAGTTCTATAAATAATTTAGAGACATGAGAGTATTTATTTTTGGTATGACTGGCCCACCATGCAGACTCCGCGTGCATTGATGTTCCTATGTGTATGTGTGTGAGAGAGACAGATCTGTAGAAAGAGGCGCACCTGGGGCTGTTCGAATCCATACAGAGAAATACATGGGAAAACAGTCCACGGAGGGGCATCTGTAGTTTTCAGAGAAGCCGCTGGAAATTTGGCTCAAAAAAATGGATGCCATGGGACGCCTGGGTGGCTCAGTTGGTTAAGCGGCTGCCTTCGGCTCAGGTCATGATCCCAGCATCCTGGGATCGAGTCCCACATCGGGCTCCTTGCCCGGCAGGGAGCCTGCTTCTCCCTCTGCCTCTGCCTGCCACTCTGTCTGCCTGTGCTCGCTCTCTCTCTCTGACAAATAAATAAATTAAAAAAAAAAAAATGGATGCCATGGTTTGGTAAACACGTGGTGGAAGAGGCAGGTCTTCCCCACCTCTGGCAACTCCTGGGACCCCAGTCAGTCAGGCAAAGCCTTTCAATTCACCCATGGCTGCCGTGACTCCCACTTGAGCTTTCTCTTCTGTGGCTGAGGCCAGGGCAAAGACGTCACACGGTGCCAGTTCTCGTGAGCTCAGGTGAGAACATGCCCGAACCTCAGCTACTGCTTATTTTAAAATTCGACATTTCAAGTAACTTCCTTTTCCTTCAGGATGCTTGGGTTGAATTCATTATGTTTCCTCTGAAGCAGGCATAGGGTGCCATCCTTACTCGTAGAGAGCTAAGTGGAGACATTTCTAGAACAGCCCAAGTTTCCTGTAGAGACTGACTCAGGCACTGAACCTCTGAGACACGCAGTGGCTGAGGATAAGGACAGTGGAGTAGGTTCTCTCTGTTTCTCCCTTTCCCTTATTCTCTGCCATTTCCTGTAAGTGGGGGAAACAACATAGGCTTGCTACCATCATGTGTTCATATAGATGAAAGTAGCTTTAGGCTGAAGTCAGAAAAAGTGGCCAAACTTGAAGTCCTACAAGAGGGAAATGGCATACACAACGTTATAGCCTATTGGATATATATGTTCACACAGGGATTTGGTTTACTACTTTGTAAATAAAAGAAAAAACTCTGGGTATATGTATAGATTTTTTTTCTCATTATGGACACTTTTCGTTTTTCATGGGTGTTGGGAGAGGTGGGAGAAGTGCTTTTTTCTCTCTGTGGGATCTACCATTGCAAACATGGTCCCAGAAGGAACTCTGGCCCCGCCAGCTCTCTCATCCAAGATCTGATCTTTTCTTAACTCTGCTGTTCTGCCACTTCCCTCCCACCAGACAGCCAGGGACAAGACATGTGAACAAACTGAACAAATTCTGACACCCCTCCCCGCAGCAGCCCCCAACTCAGTGAAGCTTGGATATCTCACCAGCTTGATACCCTTCGCATTTCCAGGCAGGCATTCAGGAGTTCTATAACCCTGCTCCTAGAACCTTTCTCCACGTCACTCGTGAGCTCCTCACTTCTGAGAAAAACAACTGTGTTCTGGAGCCTCGGCCCTATGCTCTGCGTAAACAAGCAATTTCCTCACGATATGCGTGTGTTGTGGTCCTGAAACACTCATTGAGAGGCAACTGGCCTAGAGACCAGTACCAAATAGAATTTTAAGAATAGGTGGCCAACTCCTATGGAGCTTATTCACTTACTACTATTCTTTCAAGAATGGAAAGTAAAATTATTTTTGACTGAAGAAAAATGACAAAAAAAAATCATTGAGATTTACACAAAACAGGCAACTTTTTCTATGACCTGCCTCCAAAGAAATAGAATTTCCTGGGGAAATGAGAACAGTGACTAATGTGTAGTTTCTCAACTTTGAATCCGATCCTGGCCTTCCCAGAAAACAAACAAAGCAAAACAAACACACAAAAATGGAGTCAGGATGGTTCAGCCTGAGATCTCAAAATGATGATGAAACACGGCTTTCTCAGAGACGTCCATGTTTCCTGAATATGCTACAAGTGCAGTTTGGAAGAGGCGGCTCTGGGAGCGGCTACAGAAGATGAATTGCAGAGTCCTCACGTGTCCGATGGTAGTCAGTAGGATGAAATCTGAGGAGGTTAGGTCCATCCTCCCTCTCTAGTCTTGGAGGCTTCTGAACCTCATTTTGAGGAATTGCATTTCGGTTGCCTTTTGCGCCTGTGCTATCATGTATCTACAGCCAATAACAGATCATAGAGTCATTGGACTATAGAGCTGGAAGGAAACCTAGACATAAGGCCTGGAGGGTAGAAGATTTATCAGAAATTTTCTTTCCCTCTGTTTCAGAGAAACTGGTCCCAGACCTTTTCCTCCCTTTCTTTCTCCAGGAGACTACTTTGGGCTGCCTGAGCGTTGTACCAAACCTGCTACCTATCTAATGGCCTATCTTTCCAGTGGAATTATGAAGACACTGGTAGAAATAGCGGGCCAGAAACAGAAAACTAAAATTTTATTTATTTACTCTTGATGGCATGATTATTTATAAAATAGGTTGAGGTAATGTTTAACCTCAAGATGAGATCGGAATTAAATTTATGGCAATAAGTACTATGATCCTTCTAATTTTCTCTGCAGTTGCAGTATATCCATTCATTGAAACCATTTGCCAGGTACCAGCTAAGTGCCGGGCACTGCACTCAAGTGTTTACTGTCCTTACAGAGTTCACAGTAATAGTAGAGGAAGACACGCAGAAGCAAAAAGAACAGATTCTTTTCAGAGTATTACTAAGGCACAAAGGAGAGAGAGGTCATTTCTATGTATGGAGATGAGGAATGGGGTCAAGAAAGGCATTGTGGAAGTGACCTTATGCTAAGTCTTAAAAACTAAGTTGGGGTGTCTGGGCTGCTCCAGGCAGCGGAGGACACAGAAGCATGAAACAGCATGGGGACTGTAGGGAACTGCATGTAATTCATTGTAGCAAGCAAAAGGCTCAAGGGGGACTTAGCAAGAAATGAGGCTGAATGGAAAGACAGGTTCAATGTAAGCACTTTATAGAATACTTATGTTTAATTTCTGATTCCATTATGCAAACATTTCTTGGTCATTTATTGCATACGAGGCACGGAGTGCATCATGGAGGGTTCATCAGGATGGATCGCCAGCACTTTGCAGACATGACAGTCTTTAGCCTCCAGCTTTCCAGTGGCCAAAGGGAAATAGTGACTGCGTTTCATATGTTTAAGTTGATCTTTTTTTAAATATAAGGGTAATGGAATTTTCACAGAAGCACTCCGTGTTGTCAAGAGCCTCTGAGATTTTTCTCAACATTGAGAAAATGAAATTTTGGAGATGGGTAGTCTGCAGAGGGAACCCCAAGCACTGTCTAGTCAGGTGCTGGTGGGAGTCGGGAGAGAGCACAGGAATGTGAGCCTCACTCCTCTTCCTAACTCCAGCTGAACTCACTATTTCACAGAATATAAATGAATTAGCAATTAAACATTCAGAGTAAATAACTTCCTTTCCCATCAATGCATGAAGATAGAGAATCGGAGTCTTCTCACACTGTATTTTTAGGGTATTGGGGATTTTCAGGATACAGAGAACTTAGAGGTGGAGGAATTATAGCTTCAAATTTTCAGTTAATATAAGAAATCAGGAAGCTCTGTTCATTCAGTCTATGCACCATGTGCATAGTCAAGAATCAGCAGAAACCCTCTGCATTTGCAAACACTTTGTGCTAGAAAAAGTAATTTTAAAAAAGCCACCTGTATATGTATATATATATTTAAAAACATGAAGGTTTTGATACTTTTTTACAAAAACTACAAGAGAAAACATACCTGTACAAACCATGTGTTTTAAAATAGCATTTTGTTCCAAACAGCTCTTTTTCATTTGGGGGTGAAGTACTGATTTGCAGACTCCATCACCTTGTACCCAAATGAATTTTCCTCGTTTGTCTTCTCCCCACACCCTCAGATGACCATATTTGATGTAACAGGCATGTTAGAATGTTGGGTCACACTAACAGTTTCTGCTCTTTTTGTCTTGTCATTCCGAGTTTCATTAGCTTGTGTACTCAGTGCCCTTTGCAGTCTGGTTTCTGTTCCAGAAGGAGAGGGTGGCGTGCTGCATCTCACTAGCTGTACTGACATCATCTTGGTGAACGAAAAACCAAATGTGAACATTTGTAAAATCAGTGCACTGTTTCTAGAGAGAGATTAAATTCATTTTTTCAAATCTGAAAGTGTTGTTCCATTGTGATGCTTTAATGAGGGGTGGAGGGGTCGTGAGCTATCATTGATTGAGTCCCTAATGTGTATCCAGTATTCAACATAAATTATTTTAGCCTCCAACAGTCCTGTGGGATAAATACTATCAATATCAATATTATTGTCCCTGTTATGTAGATGAGGAAATGGGTGAAGGAACTACCCAGAGTCCCACAATTACGTTTAGTATCCCCAAAGTGCCTGTAGCACATGCTACATGTGGCATTCTCTGCCTAGATTGTCCTCTGGCTCTTCATCTGGCTGACTCCTGCTTGTCCTGGATACTCCCCTAGGACTCTTCCTCCACAAATCTCTGTTCTCTCAGACTCAGACCTAACTCCCAGGGTTAGGTAGTTTCTGCTTCCACAGCAAATTTTGCCTATTTGCATACCAACACTTCTGCCCCTCCTCCTACTCCCCCATCCCAGCTTCCAGGCTGCTGAGGTTGTTTTTACCAAGGACCTCCTTGATTATAAATCTTATAAATATTTTCAGTCTTTTATCTCCCTTGACCTGGAAGCAGTTGGCACTGTTGGCACTCCTTCTTGGAAGGAGTTTTGGCTCATGACACCATATTCCTGGTTTTTCCCTACCTCTCTGGCCATATCTTAATCTCCTTCGCCTATCCCTTACATTATGGTGTCTTGTCTCAAATCCGTCCACATTTATCCTCTCTATTGCCCTACCCGAGTACAGGTTACCATTATTTTGGATGATCATCATTGTAGATTAGCAACTACATATCTGAACTCCATACTTTCAATCTTTCCATTTTCCAATCTGTTCTACAATATTGCAGCCGGAGTTATTTTGTCTAGAATGCAACAGGTCATGTCACTACCATCCTTTCTCCTTTCCTGCTTAAAGCTCTTCATCTGTTTCCCTTGCATTAAAATCCAATACCTTTTGGTTTTAGCCCACACTCCTTAATATGGCTTGTAAGCCATTTGGCTTCTGCCCCTTCTCCAACCTCATTACTATATGCAAAACCTCATTCTGTATTCTAACCCCACGGTTCTGGGCTCTCTATTTGGACCATTTCCTTCAGGAAGACTTCCTTTAGGCCCCTCAACTGGATTATGAACCATCCCCTGTGCTTCCATAGTATTCTGTGTTTCCCCTATTTGTAACCTTTATCTTTACATTATAATTGCTTGTATGCTCCCTAATGGCCTCCTCTGCAAGTTCTATAAAGGTCTGTATTGCTTACCAACATGTTCCCAGCACATAGCACAGTAAATGCACATTAAATCATGCTGAATTCAGACACATCAAATACACAGACCATGTTCTTTCAACTATACCACGTAATCTCATGCCCCCAAACCTGGATCACTTTACAGCCTGACGAATCCAGTGTCCTTTACATTTACTCAAAACTTTTTGTTATTTGCCGCATCTGCAGATGCTCAGATTCAGCAGCTACCATATAATTTTTATAATTTCACTCTTGGAAAATAACCTCACGGCATTTACCTGATGAATCTATATACTTAATTGCAATTACCACCTCAAGATTGTTGTGAAGATTCAAAGAACAGCATTTGTAAATGGATTCACATTTATTAGGTGCTTAATACCTAGTGGTTCCCTTCTCTTTTTTATACAGTTCCCTTATTACCACCCATACCAGTGCATTTTTTTAAAGATTTATTCATTTATTAGAGAGAGAGGGAGGGAGAGAGAGAATCCCAAGCAGACTCCCCGCTGAGCAGAGAGCCCGATTCAGGGCTTGATCCCAGGACCCCAAGATCATGACCTGAGCCAAAATCAAGAGTTTGATGCTCAACTGACTGAGCCACTTAGGCCTCCCCCAGTATTTTTTTTTTAAATAAAATGCCTTATGGTTTAAAAGCAATTTACAGTTTGCAAAATATTTTCCCAATTTCCAAGATACTGCTTCCTATCCTTACAACAGTCCTACCTAGATGTATGACATTATTTTTCTCATTTTATTTTTGTAAAGATTTTATTTATTTGTCAGAGAGAGAGAGAGAGCGAGCACAGGCAGACAGAGTGGCAGGCAGAGGCAGAGGGAGAAGCAGGCTTCCCGCCAAGCAAGGAGCCCAATGTGGGACTCGATCCCAGAACACTGGGATCATGACCTAAGCCGAAGGCAGCCGCTAAACCAACTGAGCCATCCAGGCGTCCCTATTTTTCTCATTTTAAAGATAAACTTGAGGTCCAAAAAGTTAATCAGTTCATCTTCAGTCACAGTGAATCAAGTTCCACAAGGATTATTTTAACACAAGCTTCCAGGGATTTTTTTTCCCCCGTCACACCCACTCTACACTGTGCTACCAATTATTTTGGGGGGGAAGGGAGAAGAGGAGTAATGGTAAGAATGGGAGTGAGAATCAAGAGACCACTGACCTCTATACAGAACAGTATACAGTTAGAGTGGCCAGGTCCCAAGAACGATGCCATCTCAGCACTGTCTCTAGAACTGATTTCATTCCCTGCTCTAGCTGGCACTTCAATGAGCTAAAACAGTCTTCTAATAATTAGAATTTTGATTGTCCTTTGCCTACTCAAGGAGGAAAAATTTTCCACAGCCAGAAAGACTTCATAGAGGTCAACCACTTTGGCCTGAAAAGACAAGGGCCTCTTGGGCATCAGTCCTCAACCGCAGCTCATCTGGGTGCTTTGCAAAAACATACCAACGCCTAGGTTCACTGCAAGAGAACTTGCTTAATTGGCTTGGGGTGTGGCCAAGCATCAGTTTTTTTGGGTTTTATTTTTATAAATTTATTTGAAAGAGACAGAGAGAGAGCACAAGTGGGGGGAGTGGCAGGCAGAGGGAGAAGGAGAAGCAGACTCCCCCCTGAGCAGGGAGCCAGATGAGGGGCTCAATCCCAGGCCCCTGGGATCACTACGCAGCAGAAGGCAGGCACTTAACCAACTGAGCTACCCAGGTTCCCTCAAGCATCAGTATTTTTAAGATGTTCCCAAACGATTCCATTGTGCAGCCAGGACTCTGGGTCACTGCTCGGTAAGCAGTGCATAGAAAATAAGAATGGGAAATTAAATATTCCGTTTAACTTCTACTCACAGCACCTACTTTAGAGACCAGTGAAGTAGAAAGGGAAAGGCAGAAATAAAAAGTAAAAGGGATAAAATGGGAGATAAGTTAGTTCCAGGGAAATGACAATCTCCAAAGGTTTCCTTGAACTAGTCCATAAACAGCAAAGTTCGGTTGCAGCCAACTTTTGACACAGCGTGTGCTGAGTTCCGTGGAATCAGGTCACTTAACTTTTTCTTTTTTTTTTTTCCTCTGTGAGGTCGGCTCATTTAACCCCATTTTATTATTGAGACTAGGTCCGGAGGCGGTCATCAGCTTTGTCTGACTCCAAGTCAGGTGTATTTAAATGGATGTCGAGCCAGAAAGGGCGCAGCGCTTGGGGTGCTCAGCCGGAAGTCTTGAAAGAAGGTCTCCAAACCCGCCGCTCCAAACCCTCGGCCTCAAGCTTGGTACAAACCCCAGGGCCGAGCTTCAGCCCCGTTCCCGCCTCGGGCCGAGGAGGCGGGGCTGCACTGACCCCGCCTTCGGGTGAAAGGAGCCTTGTTTCCGCCCGGTAATGGGCCAGAGTTGCCCCCACTTCCGGGAGTGGGGGAGACCTAGGCCGCTTCGCCGCGGCGGACGGCCTTGTCTTGACGTCACTTCCGCGCGCCCAGGTAGACGTCAGTGTTGGGCGCAAACAGCGACGGTGTGGCTTGCTGGTAAAGTTTCGTCTCGGTTCCCTCCTTATGAACCATGGAGAGTGACTTTTATCTGCGTTACTACGTGGGTCATAAGGGCAAATTCGGCCACGAGTTTCTGGAGTTTGAGTTCCGGCCCGACGGTAAGAGCGGCCCCTGGCACCCCGGGAGCGAGGACTGGGCCTGGGGTCGGGCGAATGGGGAGGCCGGAATTCCGGAATGTGCGAGGAGCTAGAAGAGGAAGGGACTGATGACTGCGGCGCGGATCAGAAAGAATCACTCCTGTGACCGCTCCACTGGTTCTTTCCATGTGCAGGGACTTCTGTTTGGTGACATTTTTTTATTAGAATGCTTCACGCAGGAAACATTGCCTACCTCGTACCAGGCTCTTTTTCACAATCTGGGATACAGGAGTGAACAACAGACAAGCTTCCTCTCATGGAACGTATATTCTGGTGCTGGGAGAGATACAAACAAACAAAAAAATTCCAGATAGTGACGAGTGGTCAGAACATAAAACAAAATGATGGAATAATTGTTGGCGGGCTGCTTTTAAGCAGAGTGACCACTGGCGCGCTTTCTGAAAACTCTCTCTGACTGACAAGAAGGAACTAGGCTTGTGAAGCTCAGGAAGAAGAGCATTCTGGACAGAGGGAGTAAGAAGTGTTAAGGCTGTAGGGCATGAATGAGCTAGTAGGCATGTTTAGGGTGGCCAGTACGGCTGAGGAAGTAGTGAGCTCTGAGGAGAAGTGTAGGAGACAATGTCAGATCAGTAGGCAGGGGGACACCATGTAGGTCTTTAAAGAGAGAAAGATGTGATCTCTTCCTGAAAAGGTATTCTAATCATTGGGTGCAGAATGGGCAAGGGTGGAGAGAGGACTGCTTATTAAGAGACAGTTATAGTTGCCAAGACAAAAAGGAAGTTGGTTGGAACTAGGGGGTGGGGCAGTAAAAGCAGATAGAAGGATTTAGGATACTATTGGAGGCAGAACCAATATGACTTTGCTGTTTGATAAGATCTGGGGGAAGGGCCACTGTGGTGAAGGAAAAGGAGTCAAAGATGACAGAAAACTCTCATTAAATGGGAGCACAAAGATGAATCTGACAAACCCAGGTTATAAACAAGCGGTGACAAGATAGTGTGTTTACATGTGTGCCTTCTATTCTGAGGTTAAAAACTCATCTATTTCCTTTTATCTTTTCCTTCATACCCAGCATATACCCAGATTAGCCTTTTGGATGCACCTACACACAAAGGGCCTTATATACCAAATATGCTTAATAATAAAATCACAACTTTTCCATCACAGGAATAGTTCAGAGTGTTACATGGTCACATGAATAGTATGTAAACAGCATTTTACAGTTTTCAAACTCCTTTCACAACTCATTTGAACTTCAGGAGTCCGTGTATGCTAGTAAGTTACCATCACTCTCCCTGTTTTCAGCTGAGGACATTAACCTGCAGAGATATGATTTGCCAGAGTCACAAAAGAGTCTGCTTGTGTACTTTTATCATACCTGAGCTGCCTTTTGCAAGATTCTAATTCAGTGTCAGCAGTATTTTTGGCTATGAGGCTATTTAATAGCGAAGAACTGAAAAGACTGCTCTTGTTGGAACACCAGAAGCACAGATAGTAAATCTGGTAGACACTGAAGGAAAAGCTGGGATACATTTTAAGCAATAGGTGATAGTCTTGGTGAGCTAATGACACTTTATTCATATGTTTTTAATATACACTGAATTTGGTTCTTTGTTTCTTATAGGGAAATTGAGATATGCCAACAACAGCAATTACAAAAATGATGTCATGATCAGAAAAGAGGTAATGAGCCTTTTGAGAGCCTTTCTTTTACTACAGTTTAGCCTTTGTCTTGTTTTTGTTCTTTCTGGGAGTAGTATTGAGTAGTATAGAGAAGTATAGACATATCTATAGATACCTTCTAAAATTTTTCTCATATCTTTCAGTTTATATTTTCTTTCACAGTGCTGAATCACTTACTGGTAATCATTTAAAGTCTTGCAAACTTGGTTTAAACCCTGAATCTGCTACTTACTATGTGCCCTTGGGCAAATTCCCTGTTCTTTGTCTGCAGAAACAAATAATAAAACCTACCCCCTACTGTCCAGTCCTGTCATAGAATTAAATACATTATACTCAAAGTGTTTGGTATATTCCCTGGTGCATAGCTTTCACTAGAGCTCTTTAATTTGCATTTGAACAGGGTAAGGGAGTGTGGGAAAGCAGTTCACATCATCGAATGCATGTTAGATGCCAGGCATGAACTTAGTATTTTATACACATAAGATTTTATGTAACCCTGATTGTAAGCCTGTTTGATGGGTGGTATTATATATCCTTTACAGTGAGCCCCCAGATATTAATTATGAGGCTTATTCAAAGTCACCTCTCCCTGCCTAGCAAGAGATAGAGTGGGAGTTCAAAGCTGTGCCTGCCTCTGTCGAGTCCATGTGCTCCATTTTGCCACACTGTTGAGGCTTCATCAAGGCTTCTCTTTTCCTTTCAACCACTTTGTCGCATTTGAAAATGTCTTGTCAATATATTTTCATACTATTATGTTTAACTAGCATTCAGTTTTATGTTTACCCACACATGTCAGCCTCCTTATATTTTCTTTAATGGGAACTAATATGCAAAAGGTATTTTAAAAGACATGTCTCTGATCTTCATAAGCATGTCATCTAGTTAGGAATAACCTAACAGATCTGTTTCTTACAGATCTTTTGTTCTGGGTTCAAGTGTGAGTTGGGTTTGTAAGCAAGGAAAAGGTCCAAGTGAACAGCATGTCCCAAGAAATAGAAACAGGTAGATGGGGTCTGAGGTGTAGTCACTGGGCACTTCTGGCCTTGCCCTCTTCTCGCCTGAATGTCATCACCCCTTACAGAGGTGCCAGAAACTAGTTTTTAGGAAGGGGCTTTTTTTTTTTTTTTTTAATCTTTTATCACTATCTGAGTCAGAACACTTGCTTAGGGATACAGCTTAATTCCATTTTTTAATTTACTTTCAGGCTTATGTACATAAAAGTGTAATGGAGGAACTGAAGAGAATAATAGATGACAGTGAAATTACCAAAGAGGATGATGCCTTGTGGCCTCCCCCTGACCGAGTGGGCCGGCAGGTGAGTGTTTTAGCAACTGTCCTATAGTGCAGAAATCTTACAACCAAGATGAGTTTTACTGCCCTGCATATAACTGAATTCGTGGGAGGAGGGGGACCTACACAAAGCAGATTACAGCACCTTTATCTAAGGAAGCAGTAATCCCACAGAGGGGAACAGAGAGCCGGTGGTGCTTCTGATCACCTAGGTCCTAGCTCTGGATTTCCTCATGTGCCTCTCCCCTCAGCCCTGCTCAGAGGTTTTGCTGCCCACCTCACTTACTGAGTAACTGCTATGGACAAAGTATTGTGAATATACAAAGAGAAATAGAACATGGTTATTTCAGCAATCCAAGAGAAGGAAAGTCATGCAAGTGGCTAGGTATATGTGTTTAAATTCATGGCTTATATATTTATTCTGAACGCCATTATGGTAATTAAAATAAAAACCACTGTCATATTTGACTGTGTTAACGGGGAAGCTGTTTCTTTCCACCTCAACTGCTACCTTCCTAATCTAGACTTCTAATTGATGTCCTTTTTTCTTTTGTCCTGTACAGTCTGTTTTTCCATCCTGAAATCAGATTGATCTTTTAAAATGTCAGTGTATTCCACTGATTTTAAGTTCTCATTGCCTTCCCACTACATTTAAAATAAAATCCAGGATGACTGGGTGGCTTAGTCGGTTAGCATCTGCCTTTGGCTCTGGTCATGATCCCAGGGTCATGCATCAGGCTTCTTGCTCAGTGGGGAGCCTATTCTCCCTCTGCCTGCTGCTCCCTCTGCTTGTGCACTCTCTCTCTCTCTCTGTGTCAAATAAATTTTTAAAAATCTTAAAAAATAAAATCCGAACTCTCACTTTATCTTCTACCATTTTTTTTTTTTTTTACACAGATTTTATTTATTTATTTGACAGAGATCACAAGTAGGCAGAGAGTCGGGCAGAGGGAGAGGGAGAAGCAGGCTCCCCATTGAGCGGAGAGCCCGATGTGGGGCTCGATCCCAGGACCCTGGGATCATGACCTGAGCCGAAGGCAGAGGCTTTAACCCACTGAGCCACCCAGGCGCCCCTTCTTCCGTTTTCATAATCTTTTACTGTGTTCAGACCTCACTGACCTTATTTCTGTTCTTCAGACATACTTAGGTTGTTCTTAGTTTAGGACATTTGCGTTTGCTGCATCCTGCCTGGAATGTTCTAACATTGTCTTTATTATTGCAGGTTTCAAACATCACTTCCTCCGTGATGTCTTGCCTATTCATTCAATCTAAAATGTCCCTCCCCTTTTTTTTTAATGTTTTATTTTCTTCATGGCATCTATTATTGTCTGAAATTGTCTTGTTTGCTTTTCTTTATATATCCCTTTTCCTCCCCCACTACAACAGATTTGCATATACCCCTGCAAGCTCCTTCAATACAAGGATTTTACCTGTTTTTTTTCAGTGCTCTATCTCTAGTGACTAAAATAGTACCTGTGTATAGTAAAAGCTCAATAATAATTACATTTATTAAATTAATATAAAAACCCATATAAGTTAATTCCTAATTCATCTCAAAATGGTGGGTCAATCTTTTTTACACTCTAAATCCAACTTAGTTAACATATAGTGTATTATTAGTTTCAGGAGTAGAATTTAGTAACTCATCAGTTACATGTAACACCCACTGATCAAGTGCCCTCCTTAATGCCATTACCCAGTTACCCTGTCTTTCCACCCACCTCCCCTGTAGCAACCCTAGAGGGGTTCCTTATAGTTAAGAGTCTCTTATGGTTTATCTCCCTCTCTATTTTTATCTTCTTTTATTTTTCCTTCCCTCCCCAAATGTTCATCTGTTTTGTTTCTTGAACTGCACATATGAGTAAAATCATACGGTATTTGTCTTTCTCTGACTTATTTTGCTTAGCATAATTCTTAGCTCCATCTACTGCTATCACTGCAAATGGCAAGATTTCATTCTTTTTATGGCTGAGTATTATTCCTTTATGTGTGTGTGTGTGTATAATGTGTATATATATATGGGGTGTGTGTGTGTATACATATATATACATATATATATATACACATACACACACACACACCACATTTTCTTTATCCACTCATCTGTCGATGGACATCTGGGCTCTTTTGATAGTTTGGCTATTGTGGACATTGCTGCTGTAAACATTGGGGTGCATGTGCCCCTTTGAATCACTATTTTTTTATCCTTTGGATAAATACCTAGTCTAACTCTTGAGGAAGAGTGAAAAGAAAATCCCATCCTCCGTACTTTCTAAAGTTAACTTTTTAATTTATGTCCACAGGATCTCAGTAAAATCATGTATATTTATTTTGCCTTACTGTTAATTTTCAGCTCTATTAACTCATACGACAATCCCAGTGGCCCAGTGAAGAGAACAGGGCGTAGTTCTCTACAGAATCCCATTCATCATAGCAACAAAAGCTTATAAAGAACTTGGGAGTAAATTTAATAAGATGTCTGAAACTTAAAAGGGCTTTATAAAAGAACTAAAAATCTGTATCATTTTTATGGATGGAATGACTCAATTATTATATCCATTTTATTAAAATAATTGATAAATTCATTGCAATTCAAATCAAAATCACAACAAGATTTTTTCCTAAAGCCTAAGAGAGCATTAAATTCATGGAAGATCAGAGGGACAAGAGTAACCAAGGTAATTCTGAAGATTTCTTGAAAAGGTACAGTCATCTCTACTGTGGTGTTGCCTCAGAATTGACCAGTGAACAGTGGAGCAGAGTAGAGAGCCCAGAAACAAACCCATGAATATATGGCAACTCAGAGTAGGGTATGACAGAGGTGAACTTTCAAATTAATAGAAAAAGGATGGATTGTTTAAAAAATTGTATCAGTTGGCAGTATGTTTATAGAATATTTTTAAGTTAGACCATTTGTTGAAATAAAACAAGATTTTAAAACATAAAAGAAAATATAAACTATCTTTTATTATTTTGGGTAGAGAAGGAATATTTTAAATTCCTCAAAGGAAAAAATTGATAAATTTGACTTTTAGAGTTAAAACTTTTGTTTAGCTAAAGACATCATGATAAATTTGAAAGATAAGCCACAGATTGAAGAAAGATATTTGCAAAACCTATCTGGCAAAGGGTTTATATCTAGAATATATCAAGAACTACAAATTAATAAAAAGATAACCCGGCGGGGGGGGAAAAAAAAAGACAACCCGGTGGCAGAATGTGTAAGGGTTCTGCATAGGCCATTTATAGAACTAAGGAAAACAAATAGCCAATAAATATCTACATTTTGAAAAGTGAACATTAGGAAAATAATGATATACCATTTAAGACCCATTAGAATAGCAAAAAGTAGGGGTAGGGGGCATCAAGTTTCAAAAAGGATATGAGAAAGAAAAAGAGGATCTTACATACTAGTGGAATAACATCAGTACAACTATTTTAGGAAATAATTTGGTAGTAACTGGCAAAATTGAAAAAACCTTATCCCTTCCTTCTAGGAATACCCCTAGACACATTTTCACATGCATACAAGGAGATGCATAGAAGAATATTCACCACATTGTTTATAGTACAATAAATTGGGAACTTAAGTCTGCTTCAATAAGGATATAAATGGAATATTCTAAAGAATTTAAAACTAATGAAGTAGATCACATACAAAAACAGTATTGAATGAAAAAAACAAAAGGATGCATATAGTATGATCATTTATGTAAAAATTTTAAAACATACTACCAAATCTAAAAACATGAGAGGAAAGAATACACCTCAACTAGGATGCGGGAGGGAGAATGGAATAGGAGGTGGACCTAACTTTGTGTGTGTAATATTTTATTTATTTTAAAAATCTGACAAACTATTAACATTTTCACACCTGGGTGTTAACATTTGTTTCATAGTTTTCTATATTTCCTGTTAGAATTCTTTTCATAATTGAAAACTATAAATCAAAAAGAAATAGGAAAAAATGAAGAAAAAAGAAGTGGGACTCACTAAATTGTAAATTCCACAAGGACACAGACGTTTGATTTTGCCGATCTGCACCAAGCACCAAGAACAATAGCTGGTACACAGTGAGCACCCCCATAGAAATTTTTTAAAGATTTATGCTACTTGCATCACTCTTTAGAAATTGAGGCGCAACAGTGTGTAGCTGGTAGTGACAAAGCTGGGATCAAACCTGAGGTCTAGACTTCTCCTTGTCCCATTTGCCCAGAAAGGTTAGATTCTCGGTATTTATAAAACACAAACACACGATGTATACATGTTACTCCACTTTTTTTTTCTTTTTTTGTTACTCCACTTTCTTAACAATGAAAACTCCTCTATAAAACTTGTAAATCCTTCCAAATCCCAGAAATGGTAGAGTCTCACAAACACATCTTCCTCTAATAAAAGTATGAGCTACTCAAGGACTAAATCAGTATTTAATTTCTCTTTTTGTTTCTAGAGCCAGTATAGGTTAGTGCATAGAGTGAACTGGTCTTGTTTATATTGTAGAGTTGGTGTGATTTGACAGATGGTATATCCTCTTGTGTGGTTGATGGAAAATCCAACTTGGCTTGACTTAGTTTTTTTAAATGTTTCTAGGAGCTTGAAATTGTCATTGGAGATGAACATATATCTTTCACAACATCAAAAATTGGTTCTCTTATTGATGTCAATCAATCCAAGTAAGTGTGTATGACCCTTATAGCTAGATGTTTCTGTTTTGAAGCAGACCAATAGGAAACCCTTAACCAAATTGGGACCATAATGGTAAGATCTGGTACAAATACAAGACAGAAGGGGTCAGGGGTGCCTGATACAAGACAGAAGGGGTCAGGGGTGCCTGGGTAACTCAGTCAGTGGGTAACTGAAACTCTTGGTTTCAGCTCAGGTTGTGATCTCAGGGTCATGAGATCAAGTCCTACGTCAGACTCCGTAATCAGTGCAGAGTCTGCTTAAGAATGTCTCTCCCGGGGCGCCTGGGTGGCTCAGTGGGTTAAAGCCTCTGCCTTTGGCTCAGGTCATGATCCCAGGGTCCTGGGATCGAGCCCCGCATCGGGCTCTCTGCTCAGCGGGGAGCCTGCTTCCTCCCCTCTCTCTCTCTGCCTGCCTCTCTGCCTACTTGTGATCTCGGTCTGTCAAATATTTAAAAAAAAAAAAAAAAAAAGAATGTCTCTCCCAGGAGAAGGGAGTTAGGGGAAATTGGAGGGGTAGATGAACTGTGAGAGACTGTGGACTCTGAAAAATAATCTGAGGGTTTTGGTGGGGAGGAGGGTGGGAGGTTGGGTAAGCCTGGTGGTGGGTATTATGGAGGGCATGGATTGCATGGAGCACTGGGTGTGGTGCATGAACAATGAATTATGGAACACTGAAAAGAAATTTAGAAAAATAAAAATTTTTAAAAAAGGAAAAAAAGAATCTCTCTCCCTCTGCCCCCCACCCCCACCCTGGTCTCTCTTTTCTCACTTGCTCTCTCTAAAAGGAATAAATCTTTAAAAAAAAAAAAAAAGAAGGGGCCAACTTTCTTCTCATCATTAGAGAGAAACTTTATTTTCCAGGGCTTTGTCCTGTTGCTTTGATGTTTTATTTAGGCACTGTTACACACAGTTTCTCTGACACACATGCAGAGTAACGTCATAGGAGTAGCCCAAGTAAGAACCTGGCCAGAACAGAAAGTGAAATATGCCAAAACAGGTGCTTGAGATAAACTGTAGAGTCATTGGGTCGATCTGAACAGCTTTTCAAGGTTGGCCATTCACACTAGCACATCTTATAGTCTGTAGTGAAACTTGAAATTATTTAGAATACAAACTTAAGGGGTGCCTGGGTGGCTCGGTGGGTTGGGCCTCTGCCTTCGGCTCAGGTTAGGTCATGATCTCAGGGACCTGGGATCGAGCCCCACATCCGGCTCTCTGCCTGGCCAGGAGCCTGCTTCCCCCTCTCTCTCTGCCTACCTCCCTGCCTAAGATCTTGTGATCTTGTGCTTGTGATCTCTGTCAATCAAATAAATTTAAAAAATCTTTTTTTTTTTTTTAGATTTTATTTATTTGACAGAGATCACAAGTAGGGACGCTGGGATCACGACCTGAGCCGAAGGCAGAGACCCCAACCCACTGAGCCACCCAGGCGCCCCAAATAAATAAAATCTTAAAAAAAAAATAGAATACAAACTTAAAAATTCATATTGTCAGTAGGGAAAATTATAAAGTTGAGACATGAGTCTTTACGCTACAAAGAGTCCTTAGAATTTGGTAACCTCTGGGGGCGCCTGGATGGCTCATTCAGATGGCTCTGGTCTGACTCTTGGTCTCAGCTGAGGTCTTGAGTTAAACCTTAACTGACTGAGCCACCTAGGCTCCCCTGTGGCTCACTTTTAGTACATGCTGGGTGTAACTGTCTTCCTTGTTTAATATATAGCACATAGCCTTTTCCTTCCTTATGGGCACTTGGTGGT
Organism: Mellivora capensis; assembly: GCA_004024625.1. NCBI lineage: Eukaryota > Metazoa > Chordata > Mammalia > Carnivora > Mustelidae > Mellivora > Mellivora capensis. Next base: position 44,393 of record PISX010007645.1, on the reverse strand, counting down.
TTTTAAAGTTTTAATTCCGTAAATGCCTTTATGTAAATAATTTGAGTTAATGTTTTTGTGTTTTTGCCAGTTTTTTCCAGCTCTTTAAACATGTTTTTCCTTTTGCATTATAGGGATCCAGAAGGCTTACGAGTATTTTATTATCTTGTCCAGGACCTGAAGTGTTTGGTCTTCAGTCTTATTGGATTACACTTCAAGATTAAGCCAATCTAGATTGAAAACTGGTGTGGACACAAGGGGGGTTGGGAGTACCTGTTTTTAATTACCATTATCAGGAAATCTTTGTGTATATCAGGGCAATATTTTTTTTTATAAACCATAAATGACTGTCTTTAATAAATATATAGCAAAAGGCATTTTTTTGTTATTTTATAAAGACCTAAACATGCGAACTCTCAATATTTTTTAAAACACTAACATCCAATGTGAAGTATCGCCAAAAATCTATTAATCATTGTAGATATAACCACCAATTTACAGAATAAGAGAATAAAGTTAGAAAATACAATAGGTTAAAAAAAGAGAAAGAAAATACGCTAGAAATCTAATCAATATCCAAAGGAAAATCCAGGGCAGAGAATCTGGCTTCTTCAACAAACAAATTGCAAACATAAAATAAATAGAGAAGGTGTGGGAACTTGTAGATTAAAGGAGATTTAAGGGGCACCTGGGTGGCTCAGTGAGTTAAAGCCTCTGCCTTTGGCTCAGGTCGTAATCCCAGGGTCCTGGGATGGAGCCCCGCATTGGGCTCTCTGCTCAGCGGGGAGTCTTCTTCCCCCCCCCCCTTGTCTCTGCCTGCCTCTCTGCCCACTTGTGATCTCTGTCAAATAAATAAAATCTTTAAAAAAAAATTTAAAGGAGATTTAAGAAACACATAATCAGTGTACTGTTTGGACCCTATTTGGATCATGATTCAAAAAACAAAATTGACATCATTACAGAAATTTGAGCACTGGGTATTTTATATTAATGAAGTATTGCTGAGTTTTTAAGTGTTAAGTGTTTTTCCCCCTCCACCTTTATTAAGAGAGAATTGGGTAGAGATATATATTATATCTCTATATATAGAAAGAATTGAGGTTGGGGTTTTTTAAAGTCCTCTTTTATAGATAAATCTGTAGGTATTTCAGTATGGAGGATAACATTTTGCTTTAGTACAATATATTCCTCAGGAAGTTTTCTAATAATCCATCTTAAAATCAATACCAACAGTAATTAGGAACTGAGACCTAGCTGGTTTGGACAGTGTGGGAATTTGTTCAGCAGGCAGATCTGTAGGAATTTTCCTTGCTGCTAAACTAAATTGCACTGCTTCCTTTGGCAAATTGCCTGTTGACCAGATTGTGGCTGCTGAAAGGAACTGGGCTTGATAAATCTCATCTGTGGGGAGGTGATTAGGATAAGCTCACATCCCACAAGACAGGCCAGAGTGGGACGTGTCCTGTCTTTTGACACCTAGGCCAGTGTTCCCTGCAATCCCCGCCCCTACACACACGCTACCTCCTTCAAAGATAGCAGCAGCTTAGGTCCGGATCTGGGACCAGAGATGTCAGGGTTCCTATCTCCAGTGTATTCCCCTCTATAGAAGGGTTCCTGGGGCAATGAAGTTAAGCTGGTGGTAAAGTAGACAAGAATAGTAACTCCAAATTTTAAATGACCGTGAGAACCTCAACGGCAGTAATTGTCGCAAAGAGGCTGTTCCTTGAAACACAGCTTCCTTATGGTCTCAGATGTGCCCTGGACTTCATCCCCCAAATCTGCAAAGCTGGCCGCGGGCAGGCGGAACCGACGCGATCTAAAAAGCCTGAGAAGGCAAGCAGGGACCAAGTAGTTGTTGGGTGAGAGAAGAACGAGTAGTGAAGAGTCAGGAAAGAACTGAGGAGCCGGAGGAAGCCGTGGCAGAGCTTTCCTGCAAGGACTGTGTCTGCTACGGTATCCCTCAGACTAGCATAGTGCCGGCACGAGATCGGCGTTCAGCAAGTATCTGGAAGCAGGCTTTGGCGGGTCTGAGCTCAGGCTAATTGCGGCCTCAGGACACCTCCACAGGGCCACTTAACCGAAGAAAAAAGCAAACCCAGGTCGCTAACCACCCGCTCGTGAAAGCCCCGCCCTCTGCCCCGCCCTCTCCCCCGCCCGACGCACGCCGGAGGTCTGCACCCTGTGCGCCGGCGGCGCCCACGTTTACGACCGGCCGGAAAGTAGCGGCGGCAGTAGCTAGCGCCAGCCCGGGTCGGGCCGGGCCGGGCCGGGCCGAGCCGAGCCGAGCCGAGCCGAGCCAGTATGGGGGTGAGGCGCAGGCAAAGTGCCGCCAGGGCAGGGACGGGGAGGTGGCGAGGGCCTGGGAGGCGGGAGTTCGTGTCAGGAGGGACTGAGAAAAGTGGGCTCGAGCTGAGGAGTGGGGAGGCAGAGCTCGAATTTAGGAGGGGCAGGGCCGGGGCTCGGTAGGACTGCGCAGGCGCGGTTCATGCACTTGCTCTGGCACTGCCTCTCCACAGAAAATTGCGCTACAGCTCAAAGCCACGCTGGAGAATGTCACCAACCTCCGTCCCTTGGGTGAGGACTTCCGGTGGTACCTGAAGGTGCGACTGGAGGGGCGGGACCCTAGGCGGGAGAAAGGAGGGGCAACGGAGGGGCGGTAAGCACCGCGAGGTTCCGGAAGGGGGCGGGGCGCCAGCAGGCCGGGCCCAGAGAGAGCTTTCCTGTGCCAAAGTGCGACTCAGAGGGCAGCTTTGTCTCCAGTACGAATGGACGTGTGTAACCGCTAAGTGGTATTTTCCTGAATAGAATTTGTTCGCTTTTCTAAATGTACTGGTTAGTTTTTTAATTGCTAACGTCTCGGAGATCCTTTTGTAATTTTTCCTCCGTGAAATATTTTATGTTTTGAAAACAGTAAATGAAGAGACTAAGGGATCTTGGGATTGTTTAGTAAGGAGGGGAATTTCACCTTCTGTTTTAGTTGATTAGGCTTTATTTATTGTGAAATCCCTTTAGTTTTTTTGTTTTGTTTTTTTAAATTTTTTAAGATTTTATTTATTTATTTGACAGACAGAGATTACAAGTAGGCAGAGAGGCAGGCAGAGAGAGAGGAGGAAGCAGGCTCCCCGCGGAGCAGAGAGCCCGATGCAGGGCTCGATCCCAGGACCCTGGGATCATGACCTGAGCTGAAGGCAGAGGCTTTAATCCACTGAGTCACCCAGGCGCCCCAAAATCCCTTTAGTTTTGATCGTGGCTTCCTCCATCCCTCCCCACCCCATACTGGTGAATCTGGTACTCTGGTGGCTTGGTCTACGGACGCCCTTCACTCTCCCAGATCACCGAGCTACTGCTCTGTTTCCCTCCTCATCCAAACCCCAGCATCCTTCAGATCCTGGCAATAGCTCTATTCCTTTTAGGAAGCTTTCTCGCCACCTTTACTACCAAATATTTTGAAGCTCGAGTACCAGGGTTTATTTGAGAAATTGATGTTCTTCCACTTCAAAAAGCACAGAGTCTAGCGGAGAAGACAGAAATAGAGTAACAACAGTGATAAGTACTTTTACTAGGAACCTACAAGGCCTGTGAGAACACAAGGGAAGTTCCAGACCCAACAAGGGGTGGGGGTTGGAGCTGTTGAGACCATTTCCGTACTACAGGAGCCTTGAATTTCCAACCAGACAGGGTCCTTCTTAGAGGAGGGTGGGCACACCAGCAGGAGAAACCCTGACCTGTTCTTTGCCCAGAGAGAAATTTTGGTTATGTCCTTGGTGGGGCTGGTCTAAGGATGAGGTGCGGTTGTTAACAGGAAGATAGGTTGAACCTGCCTACATCACTTTCTTGCCCTTCCCCTGTCTGCCCGACTGAGCTAAACTACTTTACTAATCTTCTTTTTCCTCCCCCAAGATGAAATGTGGCAATTGTGGTGAGATTTCAGAGAAGTGGCAGTATATTCGGCTGATGGTAACTACTCCCCCTACCACCATACCCACATACAAACACATATAGGCCTCTCCTCAGGGATTTGGGGAAGGAACCAGTGGCCCTGATCTCTCAGGTCTTTGGATCCTGCTTTTTGTGGTTTGGAAGGGCAGCCATTAGTATGGTCAACACCGGGAAGAACAGGCTTCTTCGGAATGTGAGGCAGAGTTCAAAATCAAGGGGAATCCTTTGATCAGTCTCAGGAAGCTCCCCAGGATTCTTGTCCTAGCAGATGGCATTCCCTGTTTGGGTTTTGATCTCTTCACCTATGTAGTAAGTGGTAGACGGGATCATGTCTAATTAATGTGTGACTACAGATTCTGTTTACCCTTGCCAGGACAGTGTGGCACTGAAGGGAGGTCGTGGCAGCGCCTCCATGGTCCAGAAGTGCAAGCTGTGTGCGAGGGAAAACTCCATCGGTAGGTCAGGTCACAAATCCTGAGTTCTGCCAACTGGGGCTAAGTCTTCCTGATACAAAGCAGGCTCATGTTACCGTGGGTAGACCCAGGCCTGAGATGCCCAGGCTGTGGCAGCCGACTCTTTTCCCCAGAGCCACATATGGGCACCAGGATGGGGGCAGCATATGGACTCAAGTCAACTTTGTCTTCTCTTTTACATTTCAGAGATTTTGAGCAGCACCATCAGATCTTACAATGTAAGTTCCCTGCTGTGGTGGCAGGTGTAGGATTAAATCTAAGCTGGGAGCTAGGAGGTTGGGGTTCTAGAGTTCTGTTTGTACCAGAGTGACTTGCTGTGGGATATTCATTCATATACTCACTTGTTCACTCATTCACTCACTCTCACCATACACTGGCTGAGTGCCTGGTAGGCAGAAGATTCATAATCAGGCTATTACAGTGTCTTCTCTAATAAGCACTGGGCTGTGGGAGTTCAGGGTACCTCTGGCCCAACCCTTGCACTCAGGTTCCATCTCTGGGAGCACTTGCCTTTTCTATACTGGGGGACTTGTGAGCCTTCTCTGGCACCCTTGATATTGACATTAGCTAGTTAGTTATACATTACTGTGTAACAAATTAGTCCAAAGGGGAGAGAGGGAGTGTGTGCTTTTGAGTCTTCTTGTTTAAAGGGTAGTTACTTGTATTCACCCATTACTTACTTAGTATATTTTTTTAAGATTTTATTTATAGGAGAGAGCATGAGCAGAGGGAAGGTAGGGGAGAGGGAGAAGCAGCTCCCCACTGGGCACTCAGCCCAATGCAGGGCTCAGTCCCAGGACCCCAAGATCATGACCTGAGTTGAAATCAGACACTTAACCGACTGAGCCACACAGGGCCTCCCCCCTTACTTAGTATTTTTGAAACATGTATGATTTATGCAGATTCTCAGCTTTGTTCTGAAGTTAAAGAGAGAAGTCACAAGGACTTGCTTTCAAGTAAGTAATATATAGTAGATGAGACACACCAGCAAACAAAAAGCAAACCAGGGCCGATGGAGAGTGCCTCATCTGTGCCGGGCACATGACTAGTGTGTAGGAAATGATTTTACAGTGAAGGACAGAATGAGATTGAATGTGTGGGTGTGGTGCTTGGTATCTCTGAGCCCATGGGTCAGGGAGGCTTGAATTTCCTCGTTCTACCAGCCCCTCAGAGGTGCCTATTCCACATGAAAACCCCATTTCAAAGGCTTTTAAGTCAGCCTCCTGCCTCACAACATGGCAGAGGTTTAGTCAAAGGCTGCAGTTAAGTGTCCTGGCCATTGGGAAGATCTGGAAACTTTATAGCGTAACATTCTTGTTCACATTTTATTTTGATAATTTTATCTGCCATTTATTGAGCATAGTGTGAGGTACTATAGCTAGGAACTTTACACATAGTTCAGATTTTCACAGCGAACCTCAGCCCAATCTGACAATCTTAGGCCCTAGCTGGGAAGAGAGGTAGAGCTGTCTGAGATCATATCCAGGCAGGTGACTCTAGTACTCAGTCTTTCTTATGCAGCAGCTCTGTCCAGGCTGGTCTCATGAGGAGCAGTACCCAATGCAGGCCTCTTCCAGAAGAGGAGGAGTTGCCCTCAAGTCCCGTCTGGGCTAATGGGTAGTAGGGCCCCCTTGGCAGGAAGGGCAACAGCACTAAGATCTTTCCAAGGGCCCAGAGGGTCCTGCACCCTCAACACTCTTCTTTTATAGGCTGAAGACAATGAGAAGTTCAAGACAATCGTAGAGTTTGAATGCCGAGGCCTTGAACCAGTTGATTTCCAGCCCCAGGTGCGTAACCTGTATCTTTGGGGAGCTCATACAGGAAGTAACAGTAAAACTTTGCTTTATCCAGAGACCGTGGACTAGGACTTCTCCTAAGGGTAGTAATTGTTATTTATTAAGTGCCTACTGTATGTTGGGCACTGTGCTGGTCATGTTTACATATTACTTCATTTAATCCTCACAGTAACCCTGTGAAGTTACTCATCCTATTGTTCGGACAAGGGACGCCTGAGTGGCTCAGTGGGTTAAGCGTCTGCCTTCGGCTCAGGTCATGATCCCAGCGTCCTATTGTTCGGACAAGTGAAAACTTTTTTTCAAGATTTTGCAGCTTGCGCAGGGTGACAGTAAGCAGGGGAACGGTCATTTGAACCCCGGTCTGACTCCAGAGCCCACACTCATCCCACTTTATTTGTGCAGCTGTTTCACCTCATGACAAATCTGTGAGGCAGGGAGACAAAACAGCATTCTCATCCCCGTCTCCTAAACAAAACTAAGGTCCAGAGAGGGGAATGACATGCCCCAGGTCTTTTGGGAGCTCAGGGGGTAGTGGAAAGGTTTTACCCTTCACCTCCTGCCTCTGGTCCAGGGCTCTAGTTGAGAGGAACTGCTGTAGTACTGGGAAGGCTCCCAGGCCTGGGAAGTACATGATTCCAGAACTGGTGCTCGCACTGCATCTCTGTCCTCCCATCCCAAAGGTGGTTTGAAAAGAGCCAGTTCCCTGGCCAGTCCTCTGCCCCCTTTCCCCAGACTAACCGCTGCCTTCCTGTTACCTCCAGGCTGGGTTTGCTGCTGAGGGTGTGGAATCGGGGACAGTCTTCAGTGATATTAATCTGCAGGAGAAGGTACAGGACTTTGGGGCCTTTTGGGGGCACTGTAGGGAACCTGGTGGGAATTACCCTTTCAGTGAACAAAGATCAACAGAAAGCTGATTCTGCCTTCTTATTTTTGTTGGTGATTTTGGTGTTTAAATGGCCCCAAGTATAGTGCTAAAATGTTATCTAGTGTTCCATAGTGAGAAGGCTGGGATATGCCTAATGGAGAAAATGCATATTCGATAAGCTTTGTGTAGGCATGAGTTTAGTGCTGTTGCCTATAAGTCAACTATACATAAGGTGTTTTTAAACAGAAACCTACCCCAAAACAAGGTTGCATATTGATTGAAGAAAATGATCAGAGGATTCCAAAAACATAACCCTGTATTTCCCCTCAGAGCAGTGGTTCACTATTTACTAATTCAGTGTTTGTGGTGACTTTGTAGAATATAACTACCACGAATAATGAAAATCAATTGTATTACTGGACATGTTACTACCTTAAATAAGCCTTGTGGTCAGGCTTCAAAAGGAGGACAGAAACCTCCTTCAGTTTGCATAGCACCTGATAACAACAACTGGAATTTACTGAGCTCTTATATGTGCCTGACATGATGTTAAATACTTTTACCTGTGTTTCCCCATTTGCTTCTTTCAACATTCAACCTGTTTTTGTCCCTTTTTTTAATAGAGGACAGAACTGAGGCTCTGAGAAGTTAAGTGAACTTGCCCAGAATGCACTCTAGCTCTGTTCTAGGTCATACATATTCATGAATGTCTCAGTAAGAGCCTGAACTGAGCCTTTAAAGTCCCAGAGTGCCATAGTCCCCACTGTCCTAAACCATCTCATGAGGCTGACAGGACCATTTTTTTCCCACAGGATTGGACTGACTATGATGAAAAGGCTCAGGAATCTGTGGGAATCTACGAGGTCACCCACCAGTTTGTGAAGTGCTGAACCTTCTTCCTACACACTTGCCTCTAAGAACTGTGAAGAGAGAACGTGCCCCAGGCAGCAGAGCCCACTGAGGCGAGTCCCCTCATCCCTTATCTCCTGGAAGTTATCCAAGCCCTCACCGCTGCATGCTGGGCTCTGTCACAGCTTCCCAAGTCCCACCAATAAAGCCCCCGTTTGTACTGCACTCGTGCATGAAGGCAGAGTCAGGTAACAGCAATTCCCTCCACAAATAAGAATTTCATGTTGGAAGTCTCTGGTTACTTCCTGGCACAGTCCCACAGTAGAGGATCCAATTTGTAAAATATGCAGGAGCACATAGCTTCTGAGGGCTCTCCAGCTCTTGGGGAGCAGGTAGGTGTCAAAGCCAACAATGCAAAGAGGAGCTGGGCCTGTGGAACGATGCCATGAGCCCCATGGTCCTGAGCCAAAACACTACATTGATCACCTTGGCTCTCAAGTAAACCCAGGCATTTCTAGCTGGTGTCACTTCATAGTCCAGGGCTAGCAGGGACTTTAGAGGCAGCAGTCCAGTACTGGCATGAATCTGCTCTGTGAAGTTCCTGCTGGACGGTCGTCAAGTCTTTGTCTGTTTGCTGTGATGGGGCAATCGTCTCCCACCAGGGGAGTCAATAGGAAAGTTCTTCCTTCTGCCAAGTCAGCATCTGTGCTCCCTAAAGCTCCTGCTGGTCCTGGTTTGTCACCTTTGTGGTCATGCTTCCATGTTCTGCCCCTGGACAGCCCTGTGGAGGTCTGAAGTCAAGGCCCTGTAAGTCTCGTGGGCCTGGTTCCCTGGGTCTGAAGATACCCTTCAGAGTAGAGAGAGTTGTTCGGTGCAGTTAGTTTGATGGTGAGGGTATGCTCAAGCATTCATACTGGTGAATCCACCATTCGGAAAACCTGTTGTGAGAGACCTTATTTCACCAGTGTTGCTGGAGTCAGAATTCTTTGGAAGTAAAAATGATTATCTTCATTTTTTGAGAGGCCCATTAGGAAAAAGTATGTCCACTTCCAGACTGGTCCGGGGGGGGGGGGGCACTAGAAAGTAGCACTACTACCTCAGATTTCAGGTTAAAGCTGGCTGTGTCCAAGGGTGGTAAAGCAATCCCTACCTTGTCCGTTCTCCAGTCTGGCATCTACATCGTGTTTCCTCTAGGTTCCCTGTGTTCCTGGCCCCTGGACCTGCTCTTTTCTGCATGTTACAGAGTAGAACTTCTTTGGCCCGCCGTCAGCCAGCAGGTCTGTCCAGTCTGTCACCCCCAGGGTCCAGTCCACTGCCCAGTCTGAAAGCAAATAAGTGGAAGCAGCCTGAGTAAGCAGCCTTTCTGGGTTTTAGTCTCTTATGCAACAGCCAGTGTGTATGAAGCTCAGAAAGACAGACAATAAAAGGAACTCAAGGTTTCCTTTATATTTTAGAGTATTTTCTCATTTTTCAGGAGGTGGAAGAACCCAAATAATCATTAAGGGATTAAAGGAAAATTAGATGATGTCAACAGATGCAAGTGTTCAGAAAAAGTGTTCAGTAAAATTTAATACTCATTCAACAACAAAAACAACAGAACTATAGAAACTCTGAGCAGACTGGAAATAGAAAGGAACTACCCTCACCTCACAAAGTAGATCTATAGAAAATGTAGAGCAAATGAAATGTGTGAAGTAGTCCAGTCAAGGTCAGGGTGAGCTGAGGACACCCCTGATCACCACTACTCTTCCTTGTGCTTGAGGTCCCACCCAGTGCCCTAAGACAACAAAAAAAGTAAAGGGAAGGTATCGAAAAGGAAGAAACAACTCATTTTCATGGATTGTGATTTTCCACTTACAAAATACAAAAGCATTAATAGGTGTTGGATTTAAGATCAATATACAGAAATCGAATCCATTTTGGTACACTGATGACATTCTGCAAAATAAAAATCGAAAAAAAAAGTACTGTTTATAATAGTAATAAGAAAAAATACCTCCAAAAGTAACTAGGAGTTAAATCTATCAAAAATATTCATGACCCTAGTATGTGAGAAAATTATTAAACTTTGCCGAAAGGTGTTAAAGCCTAAATAAATGGAAACCTATATACTATTACTAGAGGATAGGAAGACTTGGTAGTATATCCTTCTCAACAAATGTATTTATAAAGTTCTTGTCCAGATCTCAACTTTTTTTTTAACAGAACATAAGTTGATTCTGAAATCTGATGCAACACAGATGGGAGTCCCCCCTTTACCGGATGCCATGATGTAATGACAGGAGTAGTGGCAATGAAGCCAGCACCATACTGGCCCTGTGATGGACAAACAGACCAGTGGGACAGTAGACAGACCCTTGCATGTGTAAAAACTGGTTTAGGAAAGGTGCTGTTACAGATCAGTGGGGAAATTTTTTAACTCTCCAATAAACGGTGCTGGGGCAGTTGTTTGAATATGCGCAGTAAAAGATACTGGGACCCTGTTTCTGCATATGAAAGTCTATTCCGCCATTAGTTATCTTGGGTGCTTTGGTGCACTAGCATGTTGGGGTAGAAGAACCCTGGGCTCAGTGTCTGGCTCACTGTAAAAGCTGGGCAAGTCCTGTCCCTCTCAGGACCCCAATTTCTCCATCTAAAATAAGGGCACTTTCAGCTCTGACATTGTTAATAAATAAGAATTAGTCAAAATGGTGGTGGCATATCTGCGGCCTGCCCCGCATCACCAGGAAAGTTAGTTCCCTGCCCCACACTCCAGGACTGGTCTCCTGTCCACATTGTGGAAGGTAAAACTGCTGGATGCAGGGACAAGTGGAAGATGAGACCATCTGAGTCCTCAGTATGCCCTTCAAACATTATCCTTGCACAGCTGTTTAAAAGGTGCCATCTTTATCCAAAAGCATTTTTTAAACTTGGCTCTTAGTGAATGACAACAAGTTGAAGGTTGGGTAACATTAAGCTGCATCCCCGTGTACAGCAGTCATTTCCGTTATTTCCCAGGAAGGGCAGAGTCACCCAGGATCTCTGCCTGACCAGGCAACCGGATCATCTCACAATGCTGTCCCCACTCCTTTGTGAGCCAAGTCACCCTGGGCTGAGCCCTATCCCTGGTTAGCCATCAGAGCCCCCAGAGAAGGCTGCATGCCTGGCCTTCAGAAAGCTCGGGACTCATGACAAGGACCATTTCCACTCTCCTGACACTTAACTATGCATCTGAACTTTGATTCCGCCATCTTCCCTGAGGGCTTCTGCTGCAGTAGGCTCTACAGGGAGAAGATGAATGAGACCCAAGCTGTCCTGTTCAAGAGCCAAGCAACTATAACCCACTAACTAAAACAGGTACTCCCAAACAGGTGCACTGGATCACTTACGTTTGAAAAAGACATTTCCTGGCTCTACTTCGTTCCTACTGAATTAGAATCTCTGGGCTAAGATCTGAGATTTCCCTTAATTTAAAAGCATTCTCAAATGAATCTGATGTATCCAGATGACCAGAGCACACCCTGATTTCACAGCAGGCTGTGCTCTGGGCTGCTGTGGGGACTAAAGGAGATAATGAAGGCAACATGTTCAGCACAATGTCAGGGGCACTATACAGAGGGAATGGAAGCAGTGACAACTTGGTTAGAAATGCAGACAGTCTATGCTGTTCTCTAATGACCACTACCCACACGTTGCTGCTCCCTGAACTGGGAAACAGCAGTGAATAACTAACCATGTCCTAATTCCCCAAGTATGGCTGTTACAGCTCCCTCTTTTGAGCCTACTGCTTCCTACTTAGAATTGGTTTGGAACCAAAAGATACAATCTCATGAAATAGGACAAATGCCAGGCTTGATTATAAAAAGCCAATTACTTAGATTTACAGCAGACATGGATTGAGTGAGAAAGACCTGGGGGGCTTTGGGTTAATCCATAAGCTCAACCTATGCCAACTGCAAATTGACTGAATTAAAATGGTCACAGGCTAGATCAAAAGAAATAATAGCAAGAGGGAGGGTGAGAGCAGCGCCCCCGTCCATTGGTCAGTCCATGCTGTGGGGCTGTTTCATTTGGTGCTCTGCACTTCAGTGCAATTATAAACAAAACTCACTAGGCCTGGAGAGGATTCCTGTGGGGTACAGCAAGAGAACAGGAGAGGTTTATCAAGGATAAAGCATGAGGGGGCGGGGAGGGGGGCGGGCAGACATGATCAGTTTTTACAGAGCTGAAGGATTCCCATCTGGGCAAGGGCAAAGACAGCGACACTCCATAGGGGCAAACGAGCACCAAGTGTAGAGTTTCAGGAAGATAGATTTCAGCACAATACAAGAGAGACTCTCCTAATGTTTGTCCAAAATCAGAATGTGATACATTATAGATGGGGAGCTCCTAATCCCTGGAGATCTTCAAGAAGAAAAGATTGTGAGGATCCAGGCCTCACAGGTGTCTTATGCAAGACCAGATTTATCACATCAGAATTCTGGTTTTGGTGCATCCAGGCAGGTATTACTGGGCTAGACAATCCAAGGAATTCTATAACCTTCAGTTAAGAATCGCTACTGCTTGAAATGGGATGGGACAAAGGAGGGAGACAAACCATAAGGAACTCTTAATCTCAGGAAACAAACTGAGGGTTTCTTGGGGGGCAGGGGACGGGGAGGGATAGGTTGGCTGGGTTAAGGACATTGGGGAGGGTATGTGCTATGGTGAGTGCTGTGAGTTGTGTAAGACTGATGATTCACAGACCTGCACCCCTGGAGCAAATAATACATTATATGTTAATTTTTAAAAAAAAGAGTCGCCACTGCTACAAACAGAGTGGAACTGTCAAAGGGTAACCAGAAACTTCTTTCTCCCTTTTGAAATATGTTTTAACAATGACTAGAGAGGGAAATGAATTTGCAATCAATTCAATGCGCTAGCTCCTCTGGACCACCTGGGCACTCACCAGGCTGCTGCTGCTCTCCCTGCTCAGCCAGCAGTGGTGTGAAGAGGCTGCTTCCGTACATTCTACATATTTAACTGTAAGCACTGTTGTTCCCCTCTCTCTGCCCAGCTCTAAAACCTCTAACTACAGCAACAGTCACCATCCTGCTGTTCCACATACTACACAGTTCATGTGCCATGCCATGCACTGTTGAACGTGGGGATACAGGATAAAGCCTTTGGCTCTCGAGATGCTTGCTGCGACAAACAATCACAGTACAGGGCTTCAGAGGGATAGTTAGTTCCCAAATATTTAACAAGCCCTGGGGCCCCTCTGGTCACCCACAGTCTAACAGTGGAGAAAGCTGCAGAAACTGCAAAGTCCCCCTAGAAATGAGCAACAGAACAGAAAACAGACAAGACAAAGACAACTGCAGACCCAGCAGCTGGTGGGGATTTTCTCGGTCCCCTGCAACCACCTGCTGGTGGGGATTTTCTTGGTTCCCTGACTGCCTAGGGTGACTCAAACCCTTGGCGATCTACCAGAAGAGGGAAAGGGCGGTCTCATTGTTTGATCCCAGACGAGCCCCCATATGTTGGGTCCGTTATCAAAGGAGCGAGACTGACATGGAATTAAGGTTTAACAAAAATTTTGTTCTTATGCCAAGCATCAGGAACCAGACTGACTGGTCAGGGCTGCCTCCGAAGAGGGCGACGGCCCCTTGGTCTTACATGCTAGTTTTATAGGGCACAACCGCAGACCTCTACATATGTGGCTTTGGCTGATTGGATATTTCCACCTGTCTGACCTTGTTTTAGGTGTTGTGTTTTAGTAACAGTTACCTGGAACCAAGAGCAACCGTTGAAGCATTTATTAAACAAAATGGCCTTGTTTCAAGTGTGTTTAGCAACAGTTACCTGGAACTGACATCAGTAACTGCTGAGGCATTTATTAAACAACAAAAGGTCTACCTAGGCAACATGGAGTCACTATGGCTAAGTAGGCCCAGGCAGGCCCTAGGGGTTTAACAGGTTTTAACGTGGAATCGGCCCCAACAAGAGATCACAAGTAGGCAGAGAGGCATTCAGAGAGAGAGGAGGAAGCAAGTTCCCCGCTGAGGAGAGCCTGACGTGGGGCCTGATCCCAGGACCCCAGGATAACGATCTGAGCTGAAGACAGAGGCTTTAACCCACTGAGCCACCCAGGCACCCCTCCATCTATCTCTTTTGCCATATAGCTATTCTGGTGGGTGTGAAGTGGTACCTCAGTGTGGTTTCTAATAGCTTATGTTCTCTCTCTCTAATAAATAAAATCTTTAAAAAAAAATAGATGTAAGTGCTGGTGAGCATGTGGAGAAACTGAAACCTTCATATTCTGCTGGTGGAAATGTAAAATGGTTCAGCTACTGTGGAAAACAACCTAGCAGTTCCTTCAATGACTAAACAGAGCTACTACATGACTTAGCAATTCCACTCCTAAGTCTATACCCAAAGGAAATGAAAACATGTTCACACAAAAACTTATACACAAGTATTCGCAGAATTATTCATAATAGCCAAAGGTAGAACCTTACATTCCCCAACTACCCATCTTCTGTATGTAACTGGAGACAGTAACTTCTGCCCATTCCATAGATGAGGGGATCAAATCAGCTGAACACTTTACAAATGTGCAAGATGTGTATGAGCGCCAACTGGGTTGAGACTTAATAGTTAAGGGTTTCTGTCATCCCAGGTACCACTACAGAAGCCTTCCAGCACGAATATAAGACCAAGAGGAAGGGTGGGGTAAGTTTTAAGTAGGAGTACTGAACACGGACACAGACCATAGAAGAGATTCCTTTAAAGAACTGCACGTACCCAAGGTGTACTGCCGAAGGGTACATTCACCCCGAACAGATGCGTGAAACATGACATCTCAGCCCTGCAAGTTCCAATCAAGGTTTTGGTTTTAAAAACTCATACTAGGTTCCTGGGTGTCTCAGCTGGTTAAGCAACTGCCTTTGGCTCGGGTCATGATCCTGGAGTTCCGGGATCAAGTCCCACATCAGACCTCTCTCTTCTCATGCTCTCTCTCTCTCTCAAATAAAGAAATACAATCTTTAAAAAATGGAAAATAAAAGCTCATACTATGGGGAGCACGCTATTCAAGTGAGTTCAACACTTTGGTAAGCAATGGAGCAGCAGCAGCACAGACATCACAGAGCAGCAAGGGAACACAGACTGAGCCTCAACTACTTGCCAGATGCTTTCCCTGAATCATTAGAGCTAGCCCTCATTACATCCCCATGCTATAGGAACTGTCCTCAATCACAAGGAGCAACACACACCAGAGAGGCGGAATAACTTGCCTTTGGTCGTATAGGGAGGACGTGGTAGAACCAGGATACCAGTTTTTGGAGGGAAGGGTCACTATTTATGACAAATATTACACACTCACGATCCTCTTCTGTCAGATATTCTTTGAGACGACGCCGTCAGCCTCGGCCAGTCAGAGAATAGGGAGGCATCTGACTCACCCACCCTGCAAATGGCCCCACACATAGAATAGGTTTTAAACTTAGCTTTGAACTTGCCTGTCGCCTTGTCAACCATTTCCTGAGCCTGCCCAGGTGGACAAACCCCCCAGCGTCGTTCTGCAGCTGAGAGCACAAGGTAGGCACTAGTAGGAGCTAAGAGTGGGAGTGCAGGAAGCGCAGCACCCTGGCGGCGATACAGGCGGCGGGGCGGGGCCCCGGCTAGTGCTTCCGGGTGACGAAGCGCGGGTGCACAACCAACATCGGTTCAGGTTTCCTGATCAGGTTTTCTTGATCGTGCTTCACAGATGAGAACAACGTGATGTTCACGTGCACTGGTAGCAGTCAGATGTTCCGCTCTGATTAAACCATGGAATACAGGGAACCTGGTACCTGTTGGGTGGTCACTAAACGACTACTTTAGTGAAGGACAGGTGGGTTTATGCGAACTGTAAGGGGAACTGAGATAAAGCACTGCAAGTGCTTTGTGACTGGCTCATATCAGAATTCAAATCCCGATGTCCAGTAAGCCCCTGGGCGATCCACCATAAACACAGCTAAAATTAAACACAAACAAAAACCCTTCCTTTTCAAAACCCAAAACAGAACAGAACCAAACTCTCTTCCTTTCATGTTACAGCAGTGTTCAACAGACTGTTAAAAAAATTCTGTTCTCTGTGTTCACTCAAAACCAGAGATTTCAAGTCCGAAATGTAGAGTAGTCACGTGTACATTAGGCCATAGATGGAAGGAAAGATTCAACTGATTAAATACACACCAATTATAAATCTTCATTTGGCTGGATAGTCAAATAGTACTCCCCAAATCCATAGGAATACCTTTTACTGCTGCAGGACTCTCAGAATCAAGCACCAGCACTTTCCATAAATGAAGAGGATTTTTACAAAGATGTCCCAGGAGAGAGAGAAGTTAATAGGGAGGATGAAACAGCACTTCTCACCTGACCCAAAAAGCCAGGAGCCAGTGGGAACTTGCTGTTACCTGAACTTACCGAACTTAATGTTAGAAAGTTCTTTGTGGGGATTAGGAAAGTAGGCTGAACAACAACAGCAACTAAAAGGAACCACTGCCAAGCAACAATTAAATTTTATTTCTGTTTCAACAACAGATACACCTAAGTTATCCTCCCAAACCCCACCTCCTGATCAAATGCCCTTAAAATTGAAATCTCCCATTCTCTTTAGTTGTGATCTAGTACCACTTGGCAATTACATGTTTAGCTTTAAAACCATAATTTTAAAGCTCAAGCCTTACAGCACTGGCTGCCTAGGCACCTCATGGTTAGTTTCCTTCATATACAGAATAGCACCTTTAGGCCCCAATTTTTATGTCAATGAAGCGATGAAGGCTTTTCACCCATCCAGATGCTAAGTTTTGATGCATTTGCCTTCTATGACATCAAATATGTCTTCTAAGGCCTTCTCTACACATCGGAGAAACTCCCGGGCATTGCGGCCTGGGTAGGAGGAGACATTGCAGCCTATCCAGTTGTCATGAACAGCATACCCAATGCCAAAGCCATCAGGGACCACAGGGGCAAAGCCACCGACGTTCACTGCTGGGCTGCTCAGGGTACTCGTGGACAGGATGTTGTGGTTTATCTGCCCATATGCCGGGTCCAGGTAGAGCTCAGGCAGAGCAATCCCCTTGGCTGCTGCCTGGTACCGCAGAGCAAATAAGTGTCGGTCAAAGCCCTGGCCTGTCAGAGACAAAAATAGAAAACCAGAGTCTCAGAATCCCAGGACGGAAAGGGATCCTACTAAAACCCTGCCTGTTGTCGGAGTCCCCTTCATAGCATCTTTGAGAGTAGAAGGTGGCTCTGTCTGCTTACGTATGCACACATCCAACTCACTAACCTCTGCAGCTGAGCCTAAAATGAAAGTATGATTTTTTAAAATTCTGAAACTGAATCAGTTTAGTCAGTCAAAAAAAAAAACAACAACAAAAAACTAAAAAACAAAAAACAAAAAACAAGAGAACGATGGATTCAAAAACTAAAATAAAATCCAAAGTCTAAGTCTAGTGTAAAAGACAAGATGGAGTTGCTGGAACAAAATGGAAAGGGTTTTGACGAGGGTTCTAATCTCAGCTTTACTGCTCACGTGTTGGGTAATGTGGAGCCGTGGCCCGAGTTTCCTACCGACCAGAATGTCACAGAGATCTCTTTTCCTTCCAGGACTTTTGGCTGCAGGAAAGGACGGAACTATGTGACCTTCCAGGTCCTTTCCAGGTCTCAAATTTTACCACGGAGAGGCAGAGGAAGGATGACACTTGGATTTGGGAAGAACTTTTGAAATGGCTTCTTTCTAGGAAGCCAACACATGCCAAGTGAGGCAAAGTAAGGGGCTGCAGGCCTCGAAACCCTCACCTGTCCAAAGCAAGTCAGATGACCAACAAACAACAGAAAGAGAATCATGTGTCACAGCTGAAAGGTGACTTTAAATGAGGATAAATTAAGATCAATTTCTCTATCCCTGCTTAGAAGTAAAGAACATTCTGATCCCTAATGGCTAATCTGGCCATTCAGACTGCTAGGGCAGAAAATAATCACCATCTGGGGGTTGGCAGACGGACTGAACTGGTGAAGTGGTGGAAATCAGACACGGAGGAGGATCTTACTGAGGCCTACCCCAGAGCAGAGGGCAAAGAGACCCAAGGACAGTCTCCCCACCCCCAGCTCACCCATCGCTGCTTCTCTGGTCAGCTGGCCGTGATACTTGGAGCACTCGGCCATCATCTGCTGAAGCTCGCCAACGCTGTGTTGGGAGGGCTCCCTGACAAAGGCCTCGGAACACCTCTTCGTGAAGATGGAGGCTGGCCTAATGGTCTCAGTGCGGCCGTGCTTGAAGGCTGCGGTGCTGCAGGACTCATAGGTGGCCACGGTCTGCCCATACTGCCGCAGGAAGGCCATCTGGAAGGCCAGCTGGGCTACTGAGTCAGGACTCAGCCTCTGCTTCTTCAAGAACTCCTTGCCCCCTCTGTGAAACTGGATGAAGTCGATGGTGAGGGTCTTCACAATGGCATCAAACCTCTCCTTCGCAGTGCTGATGCCAGTCTTGAGGGCATCACTCAGCTTGAAGGTAAGTTTTTGCACGGCCACAGAGGAGTCAGTGCGGGCCGGCTGACTCTGTGGGCTGATGGCAGGGGCCTGAGTGCTGTCTTTAAACACTTCGTTCAAAAACCTCAGCACTGCCACGCCGTCGCCCCAAGCATGCTCGAAGTGCAAGGCGGCAGTGCCATCCTTGGCTATAATGAGGTTAAAGGACTTATCGTACCAGCGGTTGGTGCCGTCACCGTGTAGCATGCTGTGAGACAAGTGGACAAGGCCCTCGATGGGGGAGTCATCTAGGCAGAGGCAGAACACAGAGGAGTCCACTTTCCTCAGGGTCTCCTCATTGCCACCACTGACCAGCTTCTGCCTGAGCTCTGCCCACACGTCTCGGTTTTCAGTGGTCAGATACGCCAGCGGAAACTCGGGGGCCGGGCTGTTGTCCGAGAGAATGTACTTCAGGTGAGCCTGGATTTCCGAGGCGCTCACAATGTTTCCATCGTGATCCAGGACATCAAAAACATAGAAATGTCCTTTTCTTAGGACCAGGAGGTGCCTGGCCTTCTCATCAGTGACAAGTTCATCCCGAGTGTGTCTGGGTAAACGAGTTGAATTGAAAAGCCGAAAATACTGGGACATATCTAAGGGATATGCATTAACCAGATAGGCCCCATACCAGGACAGGGAGGAAGGCACAAAGCGTATGAGTCTCTTGAAGGTATCAGTATCACTTTTGGCAGGGTTCAAATGGAAAACCTCTGGCTCCAAAAGACCAGCCCGGAGAGTCTTCAGAAACCGGACGGCAGAAATAGTCATGTTGGTGGCCCTGGTGAGCTGGTCATTATACTCAGACTTTGGGTCAGGGTTGAATGCCACGAATGGATTGAAGTTCAAGACGATAGAGTCTCGAGCAGCTAGGTACATATCAAACCAGGGCCCTAAAAGATAAAAAAATGTAAAAAAAAGAACATCATAAGAAGTTAACATAGTCCCTAAAAATAAAATTTGAGAAAAGAAAAATAATCAAGCAGATGCAGAAAAACCTCAACCTCAGAGGGTGAAACTTCCTAATTATTTTTTTGATCTGCAATAATTCATGACATATAAACGGGCCCACGCAACATGTGGTCTTCTGCATGTGGCTTCTACCATTTACTATGTCTTTGATGTTCAGCCACGTGGTAGCACATATCAGTTCTTCGCTTTTTTGCATTGCTGAATAACACCCCATTACATGGATACACCATATTCTTTTTATCCATTCATCTGTTGGTAGACCTTGGGTTGTTTCCACTTCTTGGTTATTATGAATAATGCTGGCATGTACAAGTTTTTGTGTAGATGGATGTTCTCAATTCTCTTGGGGAAACAAGTGGAATTGCTCGAACACATGGTAAGTCTAAGTTTAACCTTTTGAGAAACTGCCTGGCTGTTTTCCAAAGTGGCTATACCATTAGCACCAGCAGTGCACGAGGGTTCCAATTTCGCCACGTCCTCAGCAACATTTATTAGTGCTACCCTCTGTCCTTTTGACTGGAGCCATTCCGGTGGGTGTATCGCTATGGTTTGGATTTTCATTTCCCTAGCTTTTTCTTCCTCATTCTGTTTCCCTTCTTGACTCTTAAAGAAATAAACACCTCACTTGCATTCATCTCGAACAGAGTAGTTGTTCATTCCCACCCCGTTTCCTTAGGTTTCTCTTGCTTCATCGCCTCTTGGGGACAACATTCACACATGTGGGGGGAAGTATTCCCCATTATTCTGTATACTCTGTACATTTGTGCCCTCACTCTTAAGAAATGTCTGAAAAGCAATTAGAAATAACAGTCAGTTCATGTGGATCATCTAAACTAGCCTTCTGCATTCCTGTGGACTCTTTACCTGTAAAAACTCCAGAAGCAATGTTTTATCAGAAAATGTGTCTTCGGGGGAAGTTCCTTTGAGATTAGCAAGCATGGATAAAGTCTACAAATAAAAACCATCTCCCACTGGAGGAAATAATTTTCACATGTAAAACACTGGGGACAGGATTAGTGGACACACATTTATCTGTTATTCATTTGTTGGTCTACTCATTCTGTTTCATTGCTTGAGAACATGCTGCGCCAGGCCCTGCCCAGCCTAGGGGATAGAGAGAAGAAGAGCACCAGGACTCTGATTCAGAAGAACTCTGGTGAAGGACACCAACAGAATTAAAACATGATGTAACACAATGAAATGGTAAGAGAAAAAGTACTGGGGTAAGATTCATTTGATCAAAGAAGACATGAATTTATGTCTCTGATCCCTCCAGTAAAAGAATTTTAAAGAGCTATAAGGCAAAGAGAATGAAAGAGGAGACAAGGGCAAATACTGGAAGTCCGAAAGCATTGAGACAACTGGTAATGACTAAGGCAGACTCGAGAACGCCAAGCCTGAGCCGGTGGCTGAGAATGCCAGGAGATAACATGAGGAACACAGAAGAACCCCAGGGGGCTCAGGAATTGGCAGCCTTGTTAAATGTGGTTAATTAGACCCCCACTCCCACTCCCCAGATTCACTTCCTGCACCAGTAGAAGACTTAAGTTTTCATCTCTGGAGAAAGTAAAACTGGGGGACAAAGTCACAGCTGAGATCGCAAGCCCTCTTCCCTTACCCTACTCCTTCAACAGTAGCAACCGGCAGTTAAATGGAAAAGCCTTTCTTGGGAGTCTAACCCAGAGACATTAACATTAGGGGCCCCCCAAAGAAACGGTGTAGCCAGGTCCCATTACAGTGAAGCTGGGACAGCCTGGCTCCACCCTCATCCACAGAGCTTCCAAAAGCTTTTTAATATCTCACTCAAATCTAAGGCATCAGAGAAGGAATGTGAAGAATCTGAAGAAAGAAAAGAGGGCAAAACAAACAGGAAAGAAAAAAGCACCTTGGAGACAGACTATGAAGGAATATAAGAGCGTCAAAAAACTTCCCCTAGGGGTGCCTGGGTGGCTCAGTGGGTTGAAGCCTCTGCCTTTGGCTCAGGTCATGATCCCGGGGTCCTGGGATCAAGCCCCGCATCGCATCGGGCTCTCTGCTCAGCAGGGAGCCTGTTTTCTCCTCTCTCTCTGCCTGCCTCTCTGCCTACTTGTGATATCTGTCTGTCAAATAAATGAATAAAATCTTTAAAAAAATTTAAAAAAAAAACAACTTCCCCTATAACTTATTAAGCACATAGAAAACTAAACAAAAGAAAGCATAAAATAATTATTAACTTCAGGGGAAACAAGTTCATACAGGAACAGGAAAAACAATTTCAATAGGCTCCACGGCTCAGCTGATGATAGTGTTTATATGGTCCTAATAGTGTAAACACTAAGTATGGAGCAACCAAAATGACAAGTGAGCCCCATGATCATCACGGAACGAGACCTGTGCGTGTGCGCGCGTGCACGCGGTAAGGAGAGGACAGACTGCCCGATTCTGGTCTTCCACAGTGAGACGTCAGAGATAATGCCTCCAACTGAACACGTGAAGACGCAGTGGTTCAGGCATGGGATTTGGGGATAGGTCAGAAGAAGGAGCAGCTCAAAGTGAGGAGTGGGAAACCAGGGGAGGGTCAGGAACTTGCTGTTTTTCCAGACCAGCCTGGTAGAACTCTTTGATTCTTTAAACTATGTGCATGTATAACCTTATTAAAATAGGGGCACCTGGGTGGCTCAATCAGATGGGTGTCTGCCTTCAGTTCAGGTCATGATATCAGGGTCCTGGGATTGAGCCCCGCATTGAGGTCACTGCTCCATGGTGAGCCGCCTTCTCCCTCTCCCTTTGTCTGCTGTTCGCCCTGCTTGTGCTCTCTCTCCATCAAATAAATAAAATATTTTTAAAAAATAAACAAAATATACACTAAATTAAAAGAAGTGCTGTGGGAACAGCTCTGAATGGAGAGGGAGGAGGACTGAAAGTTTTCCTGGAAAAATCATCCCACCTTGTTGGGTTTTTTTTCTTTTCTTTTTAAAATTGAGATGCAGCTAACATAAAACATGTTACAACTTTCAGCTGTACAACCCAATGATTCAGTATCTGCATATATTGTACAATGATCAGCACGATAGGTCTAGTTAACATCCGTCATCACAGAGTCACAAAGTTGTCTTTTCTTGTGATGACAGTTTTTAAGATCTATACTCTTAGCGACTTTCAAATATACAACATAGTATCATCAACTACAGCCACAATGCTGTATATTCTACCCCATGACTTCCTTCTTTTCTAACTGGAAGTTTGTACCTTTTGACCCCTTTCACCCAATTCGCTCCCCATGCCCCCCAACCCTTGCCAGCGTCTATGGCAACCACATACTTGGGTCTTAAAGGATTTGTCAGGCTAAAAAATGGTAGAGGGAACAACATGGACAAAGACACAGAAGAATGAAAGACTAAAGGGTTGAGGGAACAGTGAGCTGTCAAGTTTTGTCGGGCATGAGACTATCAGGGTAATACAAGAGACGAGGCTGGAAAGGGCAGTTACGCCAGACTGTGAAGGATCCAGGGCGACACATACAAGGCACAGGACTTAATCCTGCATCCTTTTCACGGAACCAGTGATTAGGCTCTGCCTGGGTCCTACCTGCAGAGAAGGCGAAACATTGCTCCTGAAGACAAACTTCAGGTGAGATCTTAGTGGAGGAGGAGGTCCCTCGGCCTTGAAGTTTACCTCAGAAAGAGCAGATGAGGCATTCTACTGGTGGGCTGGTCTCACCAAAAATATTCTGAGACCAAACCAGGAGAAAAGGTGCCTTCCTGTCCACCGTGGAGGGCTCGGGCACTAGCGCGCCTACAGCCCGGCGCACCTACCGGAAATGTAGCTCGTGTGTCTATTCCGCTTGTCCCGAGCGACCAGCTGCTTGTGCAGCTCCTTCCCGATCCCGTTCTCAAAACTCTTGCAATACTGTTCTGTTTTCCTGAAATGTTCACGAAAAGACAGGATCAATCCATGGCAGGGAATACACGATTTCTAGACTCATGGCCAAGAACTCTTACGCTAAGACTTGGGTCCCCGGCGGCATATGCCTAGAACCTAGGACTGAGATCAGAAAGGCTCTCTGATCAGAAGAACAGCAATCAATCCAAAACAGATAAATTTAGGATATCTTCTTAAAATGACTGATCGGGACGATCAATCAACATCTCATAAAACAATGTGTAATCTAGAAGGCAGCTTGGCATGGAGAAAAGGAGATGGGCTTTAGAATCCAGAAGAGCTGAGTCTTAATTTTAGCGTTGTCACCATCAAACTATGTGACCTTGAACATGTTACTCCATCTCTGAGTCTTGGTTTCTCTATGTGTAAAACAGGGATCCACCTTACAAGGATAAAAATACTTTTAAAGCTAAGGACTCAGGATAGTTTGAAACATAATACTTAGTAACTGGTAGCTATTAAATCATTACCATGTCAAGAGAAGCTTCAAGAGACTAATATAGAATATTTAAAAGCAGAGGACTAGAGGACTAGATCATGAACAGTCCATCTACATTTTCCATCATTGCCCAGGGAAGGATGTGATTCCAATAACAATGCCACTTATTTGTACAAAACCTTCCAATATGGAACACGTGAACTGCTCTGGGATATAAAAGCTTAACACAACCCACTTTTGACAATATCCAATACTACTGTCCAATTCTATGCTGAATTAGCTTCCTAGGACTTCCATAACACCAACAAACTGCACGGCTTAAAACAACAGAAATTTATTCTTTCATAGTTCTTGGAAGTACAAAGCCAAGGTGTTGACAGGACCATATTCTCCCTCAAGACCCTAGGGGAGACTCTGTTCTCTTTGTTTCTGATGTTACCAGCTGTCCTTGGCATTCCTTAGTTTACTGATACAGTCCAATCTGCCTCCGCCATCAATGGCCGTGTCTGTGTCTCTTCTTTTCTCATAAGGACACTAGTCATACCAGATTAAGACCCATCCTACTCCAGTATGACCTTACCTTAAATAATTACACGTGCAGTGATCCTATTTCCAAATAAAGTCACATACAAGGTTCCAAGAAGGGAATGAATCTGCAGGGCATACTATCCGATGCAGTACACATGCTCACCAAGCAAACTTCAGGCCTGCCATATGCTCTCCTCAATGAACTGCCTACCAAGAGCACATGCCCTCTGCTGATGACCAGGGCCAGCCTGCCTCCAGGTCCACCTGACAAGATACAGTACAAAGTTGGCATTCTGGCTTAGAAACCATTGCCTGTTGAGTCTGGTCAAAGAGAATCTCACTCCAGGGTTTGCTCAGTCAATCTGGAGCAAAACCCCATTTCCTGAACTTGAAAAGGTCAGGACTAGGTCCCAGGGCCCTGGAGACCCGACTAAATCACAGACACTCCCTGAAGCTTGGTCCACTAGCACTTGCCAGCCTCTCTCGAACCACTCAACCACAGTCATCTGGGGGTCTCAGCATTTACCTGAACTGGTCATC
Organism: Mellivora capensis; assembly: GCA_004024625.1. Classification (NCBI taxonomy): domain Eukaryota; kingdom Metazoa; phylum Chordata; class Mammalia; order Carnivora; family Mustelidae; genus Mellivora; species Mellivora capensis. The sequence continues at coordinate 19,556 of PISX010007645.1, read as the reverse complement.
ATCTAAGAGAGGCTTCTGCGCACAGAGGTATCTCTTAATGGTGTCTTCAAGCTTGGGAATAGGCAGCCTGGGAAGAAAATAAGTTAAGGTGTAAGGGTGACAATATGTGGAAGAGGTCAGTTAGCTTCATAACCCAAACTAATAAATAATTACTGGATAATTAATTTCCTTCCCCCAACAACCCCAAATGGGAAGGAACAGGCCAATCAGAATAGGATTTACTAACGCAAATATCAATGGTAACTTTTTAAAGTAAAATAAGAACTTTTTAATGTCTTAATGATGAATTTTACAAGCAAAATATTCAAACAAATTCAAAATGGGGAAGCAGAAGCTGCCCGAAGCATTCTTGTTTCCTGCTCACAATTATGATACCTCTCCTAACCCTGTCCTGGCACTCATTTTATTTTATTTTATTTTTTAATTTTTTTTAAATTTATTTATTTGTCAGAGAGAGAGAGCATGAGAGAGCGAGCACAGGCAGACAGAGTGGCAGGCAGAGGCAGAGGGAGAAGCAGGCTCCCCGCCGAGCAAGGAGCCCGATGTGGGACTCGATCCCAGGACTCTGGGATCATGACCTGAGCCGAAGGCAGCTGCTCAACCAACTGAGCCACCCAGGTGTCCCTGGCACTCATTTTAATTCTACTCAAAGTTTGAATAACTGCGTTCTTCTCCCCTAAGGTGAAAAAAGAAAGTTCTCTTTTTAAATTTTCTTAGGCATTTTATGACAGAGAATCATACAGAAATGAAACACAGGTCTGTCTGAGGGCCAGCCAAATATGGGATCGACCATCAAGCCACACACACTAAGAGTCCTACGCGGAGAACAAGATTTTCCTGTTTGCTTCCTTACTCATCATTCTCTACCACCGCGTTCCCAACCACAGCGATGGTGACGAGTTACTGGTCCACAGCAAGATGAAAACACATGGACAGCCTAGTGAGGTGTACTTGCTTTTTTCATGTCAGTGATTTACTGAACGATATATCCTGTTGTACCAAAACTTACTCATAGTTGCCAAGTTAGCACTGCCAACTTAAAATTAAGACTGATATAGTCAAAATATCTAAATATGGCAGCCATTTTGGGAAGCTGGAAAGTTATCCATAAAACATACTTTAAAACCTTACTATAAGATATACTGTGACTCTTCGGTTTATTTTTCAATGCATGTTTATCAAAAACAGGATGTCAAAAATAATCTGCATTATTTACAGCCATTATGGACTTGGGCTGCACTGAGTAACCACTCACGACACTTTAACACAGTCGAGTACTGCTCTTATATTCATGGACTTACACAGCAAATCCCAAATACTACTTCAGCTACCTCACAATTACGAAGTTACCTCCTTACCTTTCTCAAGACTTTAACACAATAGAGACAGTCATGAAAGTGGGAAAAGCACATTTTCAGAATGATGATTTATTTTGGGGTTATTAATACAACAGAAACTGAATTTTCTCAATGGAACTAAATTAAGGAAGTATGGATAAAAGAAGTATAAACTTTTTATCATGGATACCAGTTTTCTGTAAAGCAACTGTTTTCTATATAAAAATTTTTAAAAGATTTTATTTATTGGGGCACCCGGGTGGCTCAGTCAGTTAAGAGTCTGCCTTCAGCTCAGGTCATGATCCCAGGGTCCTGGGATAGAGCCCCGCATCGGGCTCCATGCTCAGTGGGAAGCCTGCTTCTCCCTCTCCCACTCCCCCTGCTTGTGGTCTCTCTCTCTCTTTCAAATAAATAAATCTTTTTTAAAAAGAGGATTTTATTTATTTATTTGAGAGAGAGTGAATGAGAGGGAGAGGGAGAGGGAGAGAGAATCCAAAGCAGACTCCCTACTGAACACCAAGCCCCACGGCGGGACATGATCTCATAACCTCGAGATCATGACCTGAGCCGAAACCAAGAATCAGATATGTAACCGACTGAGCTACCCAAGCATCCCTCCATATAAATTTTTTTCAAAAGATAATGAATATGCCAAATTTACCAGGTTTTTATTTTTGCCTTGTATAAAATGACTTCGGTGTAAATGCCAAATAGCAATACCGAACACATCACTGGATTACCTAGTTCTTTGGCAGATGACGGCCATGGTTATGAGTTACTGGTTCATGATGTTGCTTTATTTTAAGAAATAACAATATTCTCCCCCATAATTTTAGTGATTTATCAAACACAAAAAGTGTGAGAACTACTGGCACAGTAGAGACTGAGATGGAGACTCAGGCTTACCTCACAACTCTACCACATCATTTCTAGTTAGAGGGTTACAGGTGGCAAATTTCTTGATGTCCTAGGCAGGAGATGGAGAGAGGAACCGCCTCACAGAGACACCTATCAAGTTCCAGCTCCATCTAGCACAAGTTCATCACCAACATGTCTAGCATATGGAAAGGTGAAGTTCACAGCCTTTGGAATCCCACAAATTTGCGTTTGCACCCAGGACTGTCACTTACTATTCATGTGATTTCAGGCAAATTTCTTACCACTTTGCCATCTTCTTCCTCCATTTGTGAAAGAATAGCTCACTGCGCTACTAGGGGATCAAACTGAAGTAATATCAAGAACTTGGCAATGTGTTATCTATTTCCTTCCATCAGCTCAGCAACTTCCAGTTTGGCCCTGACTAGCTATTATTCTTCCCTAGTCATTCCCCCTAGATCTTTTATGTATTTTTTAAGTTTCTTTTTAAAGATTTTATTTATTTATTAGAGAGAGAGAGAATGAGCAGTGGGGAGGGGCAGAAGGAGAGAGAGAGCGGGGGGAGGGGGAGGCAGGCTCCCCGATGAGCAGGAAGCCCAATGTGGGGCTCAATCCCAGGACCCCAAGATCATGACCTGAGCCAAAGGCAGATGCTTAACCAACTGAGCCACCCAGGCACCTCTGTTTTTTAAGTTTTTAAAATTTTTATTTAAGTAATCTTTCCACCCAACATGGGGCTTGAACTCAGGACCCCGAGATCAAGGGTCACATGCTCTTCCAACTGAACCAGCCCAGCGCCCCTCCCCTAGATTTCAGAACCCCCATTCCATTCTGAATAAACTACCTATATACTATAACTTCCTTAGGACTTCTCCTACCTCCTCAGCTTTCTTAAAATCTAACTATCCTGAAAATACCATTTGCTTTCAGATTTCTCTCCAAAAAAAGCCACTCCTCAGTTTCTAGGAAGACCCAGGACCCTCCTGCTCTCACCACCTGCCATCAACATTAAACAGGCCTCTTTCCTCTCCAAGCCAATTGCACCACCTCCCCCACAACCTCATCTCTTTGCTGCTCCAAGGGGCGGTAGGTTACTAAACCAGCTCTCACGTGGGCAGGGGGGTGAAGCCCTGGTCTGTAGAATTCACCAATTTCTAGACACCTCCCACCAGGCCAAATTCAAGGTACCAACACACTGTCACTGAATGCGGAGCTGGGAAGAACCGCAGAGCTGGCTCTCGTGACTACGGTGACACACACAGGGGAGCTCGCCACTTACCAAGATCCTTCCTCAAAACCTCTTCTCTGACCTCCACCAGCACATGGGCTGACAGAGAACAGGCACTAATCACTCCTTCCTGGCCCCCAGTCCCCGTCCCTGATTCTGCTCTATCACATTTAGTGGGTTATGTGTTATGTCCCTCTCCCCCACCAGACAGCCAACTGTGAGGTCCTGAAGGACGTCGAAGATGGAGTTAGAAATGATTCTCTCTTCTGCCCTGTTGGTTTCTTTCATCATCATCTTCTGAGTCTCTTTTCCCTCATTATGTCCTTTTGCCCTAAAAGCGCGTATTTTCTCAAGACTGCGTCTTCCGCCCTCTCCTGACTGTACACTCTGTCAGTGAGCCCCTCTGCTCTGACACTTTCAACTCTGACACTTCCACAGGCTCCTCTAAGCAGGGACTGAGGGAGAAAGTGCAAGGAATGCAAGGGAGCGTGACCCTGCCAAAGGCAGAGCGACTCTGTCTAGGGACAGGGAAACCTCGCGAAGCCAGACAAACCCGAGTTTAGTTATAAACAAGTCACTTTTCAGAAAGTAGATCAGTGGTTACTAGGGGTGGGGGGGGGATGGGGAGTGACTACTACTGTGCAGTCACTGTGCAGGTGGTCTTTTTCTGGGGGGAGGGTGCAGAAGGGAATGAATGAACTAGACAGTGGTGACAGTCCCACAACTCTGTGATTATACAAAAAAAATTTCTGAATTTGTATACTTTTAAAAAGTGCACAGTATCTCAATAAAGCTGTTAAAATTTTTTTAAAGAAGATCATCTCTAGGAGCGCCTGGGTGGCTCAGTGGGTAAAGCCTCTGCCTTCGGCACAGGTCGTGGTCTCAGGGTCCTGGGATCGAGCCCTGCATGGGGCTCTTTGCTCAGCAGGGAGCCTGCTTCTCCCTCTCTCTGCCTGCCTCTCTGTCTACTTGTGATCTCTCTCTGTCAAATAAATGAAATCTTTAAAAAAAAAAGTTCATCTCTAGTGATCAGTTTTGTCTTCAGTAAGTCGAAGGAACTGGAAGAGGGGGGTCTCCAAGGCCCCTCCACAATTCTGTGGCTGCAGCCTCAGGGGTCATGTGGCTCCGCCCCCTGGCGAGCCCACACAACGCATGGTGGTTTATCACGCTTCTTCATTCCCAGCTCCGTGACTTTGGGCACACTACCCATCCTCTATGTAATTGTCCTCATCTATAAAATGGGGATAATATTAATACATACCTCCTAAGGTTCTGTGCAGATTAAATGAGGCAATTCATGTCACTACCTTAGAACAGTGCCTGACACATAGTAAGCACTCAATAAATACTACATTTTATTAACTACTCAGGACTCAAGTCTTATAGATCCCAAATCTGCCACTAGACTATTGATATCCCCAGGGAACTAGCACATCGCCCCTCCCTCAGTGCCTAGCATGGCATTTCACCATTTCTGTTGCTCTGCCTGCCCCGTCACGTGTTCTCTCTTCTTCTGGTAACAGCGCCCCTTCCTACTCAAGTCCCTTTGATTCACGTGGAGCTGACCTACCAGCCGACCCTGGAGTGGGCTTACAGCGTACTGGTTCAGATCGGGAAGAACCCATAAAACAAAATTACAGGATTTATTTTTTTTTTAAACTGTGAGGAAGGGGAAATCCCTACTAGCTGAGGTCACTAAGAGACTATGTAAACTATGTCATAAGTGGTGGCTGCCATTTTGTCACCATAAGGAGACAGCCTGCCTAAGAACGGAATCACAGCAATGCAAAGGGTTGAATGGAAAGGCCAAAGAGTCTTGATGACATCATTTGAACCCTTAACCCAACCTGGATTTTTCAGGTCTGTGAATCTCTCTATTCTGGTTTGCTTAAGCCAACGTAAGCAGTGTTTCTGTAACTTGTTACCGCAAAGGCCAGTTACTGCTTTTCAGTAAGTGTCCCCTTACAGTCAACACTGATTCACTAATCTTTAGAAATCAAGTTGTGAGGTCACCCCTCGTGTCCTTGCAGTTCTGTAAAGAACACCAAAAGTAGTTTCCCACGCCCACGCACATCTGCAGCCCCTCCTGCTCCCTGCAATGTAATGCATCAGGTGCCTTGAAGGGGGTAGAGACAGGGCCCTGAGAGAGGCCTGGCAGGTCCTGCTGAACCACATGGGGTTCCCTTCCCCACCAGCCATCTAGAGAATCCCCATCTGAACGTGAACTGCTATAGAGATAGAAGAAAAGAACATTGCTAAACAGCCTTTTGTATTTGTACACGATCTAATTATCATTGAGATAAGGCCAATCTATCTTAAGGATATGCCTCTGGGGCCCTGTTATCCTCCACACTCCAGAAATTCTGGCCTCCCCACCTCCCATTTGAATTCTGCCCATTCTGTCTGGAACACCAATTATCATCTAAAGTGATTAGGGGTTAAAAGACAAAAACAGATTGACATTTAGTGTGAATCAACTATAGGCCTAAAATGGTGACTGATATTTTTTTTAAAGACACAATGGGTCGCCCCCAATCACGATCCCATCGCAAGCACACGTGCACACGCGCGCGCACACACACACACACCCAGCCCAATTCTAATAACTTAGGGCCCAAATGGTGATTCTTTACTTTGAGCTGGACCCTCCAGAAACTTCTCAACATTTCTGAACATGCCATGTATTTTCAGGCTTCTGTTCCTGGGCATAAGCTGCTCTACCCTTCCTTCACTCCTCTCACTTAGGGATCTTCAAAGTCCTCAAATGCCACCTCCTCTGTGAAGCTTCCCTTGCTCGCCCAGGCACTGTCACCCTAACCTGCACACAGACATAACACAGTAATTGTCACCAAGCACATCCCACACCTGCAAACACATTCCTGATGCAGCTACAGTCCTTGTGAATATCAACTGAGTACTTGTCACTGAGTGCCAGATGTGTACTAAGTGCTTCAGGGCATTTAATTCTAACAATCCTGAGAGAAAGGTAATATTATCATCCCAGTGTTTAGGTTAGATGATCTGCTCACAGCCATGCAGCTAGTCTGAAGTGGAGTTGGATTAAAAATCAGATCTGACTCCTGACTCATGATCTTGTGGAAAACTGACAGGACTGGAGCCATTTTAAAATAGAGTTGGAACAGCCACTGTAGAGAAACTGCCTTACTTGCTTTGTTTGAACTGGCCAGAAACCTTCTGGACAAAATGGCAATTGTCTTAAGCAATTGTTTGAGAAGTCAACAGAAGAACAGACACCCTGATCACAAGACTGGTGGTTATGGACTGTCTAGGAAAAAAAAAAAAGTCAGCAGTTAATGTATAACCGGGAGTAGTTTGACTTGTAAATATGCATAGAAAACAGTTTCCCCCCCTTTTATTCAACTCATGCAATGTAACTCAACTTTTATTCAACTCATGTAATTGCCCCTTTCTCTTCCTCATAAGAACTTGTTGCTTTCACCCTACCGGTGGGAACCCTATTTGGGTATTTACTTGAATTTGTGCTCCCCACATAGCGATTCTTTGATCCCAAATAAACGTTCATTTGCCTCTCGTTGTAGCTCTTTCTTTTCAGGATGACAAGCTTAACCATCATGAAATGCTGCTTTCCATTTATCACATTTTATCTTTACCTGTTTATCTGTCAAATCTTCCTCACTGTGTGGTGTGCTCCTCATCATGACCAATTCGGTCTCCAAATCCATACCAATAGGGGCACCTGAGTGGCTCAGTGGGTTAAGCCTCTGCCTTCAGCTCAGGTCATGGTCTCAGGGTCCTGGGATCGAGCCCCGCATCGGGCTCTCTGCTCAGTGGGGAGCCTGCTTCTCCTCTCTCTGCCTGCCTCTCTGCCTACTTGTGATCTCTGTCTGTCAAATAAATAAATAAAATTTAAAAAATAAATAAATAAAAATAAATCCACACCAATAAATGTTTCTCAAATTAATAATGTGAATGAGTGGGTCAGGTTGGCCCACCCTTTGTCCCCCCCAGGACTTGCAGTTTTATATTCTGAGGTTAACTCTTCAGTGTATATAAATATGGCCCTTAAAAATAATGCCTAACTAAAAAAAAAACAACAACAACAACAAAAAAATAATGCCTAACTGAACTATACACCTAAAAATAGTTGAAATGCTAAATTTTATATGATGCATATTTGAGCACACTAAAAAGGAGCAAAGAAAAAATCGTTAACACTTAAAAAGCAAATAAATGACCATGCAAGGGTACATAGATGAAAGTGGCCAAAGGGCAACAGGGATAGGGGTGCCTGGGTGGCTCCCTTGGTTAAGCATCTATCTTAGGCTCAGGTCATGATCCCAGGGTCCTGGATCGAGTCCTGCATCAGGCTCCCTGCTCACCAGGGAGCCTGTTTCTCCCTCTACACCTCCCCAGCTCCTGCTCTCTTTCTCTCACTCTCAAATAAAATCTTTTTAAAAAGGGAGGGGAGCACCTGGGTGGCTCAGTGGGTTAAAGCCTCTGCTTTCAGCTCAGGTCATGATCCCAGGGTCCTGGGATCAAGCCCTGCATCGGGCTCTCTGCTCGGCAGGGAGCCTGCTTCCTCCTTTCTCTCTCTCTCTCTGCCTGCCTCTCTGCCTACTAGTGATCTCTGTCTGTCAAATAAATAAATAAAATCTTTAAAAAAAAATCTATCTTAAAAAAAAAAAAAGCAGCAGTGATATGACAGGAACAGGAAGAGGGAGGGAAGGAGATCCAGTTGAACTACCACAAGGAGACTAGCCCTTCCCAGGAAAACTGATTAGGAGAGTTCCCTATTTTTGGCATCTTACCTCACTCAGTGCTCACAATAGCCCTATGAAGTGTGTGTTTCATTCCCACGCTGGTAAGAACTGTAGCTGAAAGAAGTTACTTGCCTGAAATTGCTAAGTATCACATCTAGACTCTGAAAACAAGTTCTACCAGACCTCAAAGCCAGGGTTTTTCACCAAGCAGAACATCAAAATCAATGCCAAAGACACTTCACCTGTCTAGAACTGAGATAAAAGGAATCTCATCTTATCTAACCACCAGTTTACAGCTAAGGTAATGGAGGCCTGGTGGTCCTTGTTCCAAGTTATACATGGGCAATGAGTCAGTACTACTGTTTGTAGCGCAATTCCTACAGACTTTTGTTGTCACAGGTTGGAAGAAATGATCTTGACTATTACTCCCAGCTTACTGATTCTAAAATGGAGAAAATCCCTCTGATCTTAAACCTGAGTGGAGTGCAGGCCTGCCAGAAGGTCAAATGCTCCTGGGCTTGGCAAGTGAAGACAGGTTCTGTCATTCCTCACCTTTCCCCCACATACAGGCTTGCTCAGCTCACCCACAGGTTGTTAAGAAGACTTTGCCCACTGGCATAAAGGCAGGGGCACCTGAGTGGCTCAGTGGGTTAAAGCCTCTGCCTTCAGCTCGGGTCATGATCCCGGGGTTCTGGGATTGAGCCCCACATCGGGCTCTCTGCTCAGCGGGGAGCCTGCTTCCTCCTCTCTCTCTGCCTGCCTCTCTGCCTACTTGTAATCTCTGTCTGTCAAATAAATAAATAAATAAAATCTTTAAAAAAAAAATTAAAAAAAAAAAAAAAAAAAAGAAGACTTTGCCCACTGGCATAAAGGCAACTTTTTTTCCTCCCTTCCTCCTGCCAAATTTAAGCAGTGGGGTTGGAGCTAGATAATCTCATTTTTGTCCATGTTAGATGACTGCACGCCATTATTTCAGAAGTGTCACCTCAGATGCTATTCCTGAGAGGGCGGGGTGGGCAAAGATGACTGTGGGTCACACTGTTGCTGAATGTGGAGAAAACAGCAACCTAGCAGCTGGGGTGACCCCTATGATACAATCTTTGTTTGTGGGGTGGGGAGCCCCAGCCTCCAGTCCCTGGACTGGGAGATCCCTAGTGGCAGTTTGGTGAGAAAGGAAGTGAGAAGGGTCTTTGAGACAATTTTGGGACTTGGCACCAGGAACTAACCGGTGAGTGAGCAGAGAAGTTAAAGTCTGGTTTTAGAGGGTAAATGAATTTCAGGAAATTTCTAACTTTGGAAAAGGAGCCCAGGTAGGCTCAGATTACGGCTGGCAGTTCAAAGACTAGGAAAACTGGAAGTCAACTTAAAGAAAATACCAGGTGGGAAAAGAAAAGAAACTACTGCATGAGGTAAAAAGAGATGATGATTTATTGGGACTATTTTCCCAATAGAGGAAACTCTGGGCGAAATGTTAGAAGGAGCAGGTAGCTCAGGTGAGGATGAACACAGAAAAATTGGGGGAGGGGGGTTTCTGGATCTAAGCTGAATTAGAGTTTGGGAGAGGCACTGAGGGTGGTGTCTAGAATTCTGTGAGGGGGTTGAAGCTGCAGAAGTTAATTGTGGGTTGGGGAAGATACATTAAGGAGAGAAACCTTGCCAGTAGTTGAGGAAAGTTTGGAAGGGGTGAAAGGCCCTCAGGTGAAGACAGGACTTGGAGTGCTGAGGCTGGAGGAGGGTAAGATGAGCCCTTGAGGAGTGTGTTAGGTGACCCATGGGCTGCTAAAAGAGCAGAGTATTGGAGGCATGGTGAGTGGGGCTGACAACAGGCCTGAAGAAGGTGGAAGTTCTGGGAAAAGTTGAGGGAGGGTAACTACTATGTATCAGGAATTGGCCTGTCCACATTCTGGGCAGGGAGGAGGGGCAGTCATGAAAGTTACTTCAAGGGACACCCTAGCTGGAGGGGTAGGAGTGGTGCTGGAGATATGCAGGATGAGCATTTTTAGGAAGAAGTGTGAGGGACTCCTCGGTATCTGGATGGGAGTTGGGTCACTGGAGAGAATCTGCAAAGGGTTCAAGACGGAGAACCTGAGCGAGAAATGGGGCGTTCTGGAAGGGAATGCAAACGTTCTGAGGTTCCTGTGTCAGGAGATTCTCAAAGTGACAGGATTTCCAGATTCCGAGTTGTAACAGCGTCCCAGGTAGGTGTTTGGGGGGGTGGGAGCGGGTTCAGCACGAGTCGGGAGTGACTGCTGTGAAGGTTGGGGCCGATCCCAGCGGGCGGCGGGGACCGGGAGGCCGGGCTCACCTGGGCAGGCTGTCCTGGAAGTGCATAGTGGGCACGATGCTGCGCTGCAGGTACTCGCGGGACCCCGAGCCTGAGCTAAGGGGCCGACACAGGGATCCCGGGCCAACTGCAGGGCCCTGGGGCCAGGCGCGCAGCAGCAGCAGGCGGGCCACCATCGTCCTGGGAGGCTGAGGCGGTGAGAAGGCGGAGGGATGGGACCTGGCGGGGACAGAGACGAGGCCGCCACCCACTAGGTCCCCAGGTCGCAGCGTCAGGAACTCCACTCCCGCTCGCTTCGGTCCCCCGAGCCACTTCCGGCCCCTGGCCCCGCCCACGGGAGGGCGCGCCCGCCGCCGGCCCCGCCCCGGGCGCCCCCGCAGCTCGCCGGGTCCAGCCCCCTGCCGGGCGGGGAGCGTCACCGCCTCCTCCTCCGCAGGTCTTCCCGCGGGTCTTCCTTCAGCTCCCAGGGCGGCGGGAAGCGGAGCTTCCAAGCCACTCCCTTCTTCTGTTTCGGCGCAAGACAAATTGGAGCTGAAGGAAAAGAAAGGAAGGAGAAAGAAAAGAAGGAAAAAAGAATCTGACAAACCTAAATTTAATCTAGGGTCGTCCCAAGGAGATTGTGGGCACGATTTTAAACCCCTGTTTCCTCGACTAAGAAATAAAGGTTTGTGATCGATCATTCAACGTACCTTTCACGATCCTAGATATGAAATGAGGTAATTTGGTATGTGCAGTGCCTGGCATGTGAGCGGTAAATGGTGATGACGGCTGTTGTTACTAGTGACCCCTGACGTTCACCCCGTGGAAGATCCCTGACCTACCACGGTTCACAGCCCAATGCCCCCGCGACGGCGCCTGAGCTGCTATTAGAAGAAATGTGTGCAGGAAACCACGGAGTCGCCTGTCCCGCCACCCGTTCTGTGCAGAACGCCCCTTTTGAGCAGGATCTCTTCTGCTTGAACATGCTTTCTCAGCGTGAATACTTCCAAAGGCAGGAAGCTCTGCCGCTCGTTCTAGGGAGACTTCTGGGCTCTGTGGACTACATGAAGCTACCTGTCACCACCAATAACCTCCGAGTTTCCTTCCAACTCTGACTCTAAGATTATAGGACTGGGGACGCCTGGGTGGCTCAGTCGGTTAAGCGTCTGCTTTGGGCTCAGGTCGTGATCCCTGGGTCCTGGAATCAAGCCCTGCATGGGTCTCCCTCCTCAGCGGGGAGCCTGCTTCTCCCTCTCACTCTGCCCTTGCCCCCTGCTTGGGCTTGCTCTCTCTCGTGCTCTCTGTCGCTCTCTCTCTCTCTCAAATAAATAAATAAATAAATATCTTTAAAAAATAAAAATATTATAGGACTGGAACGGATATCTGTTGTCCCTCACCCATCACAAAACAAATAACCCAATTACACTCCAATCCCTGCTCTCAGTGGCAGCTGAACTATTAGGTGGGCTCTGATCCCATTCCACAGAAGAAAGAGGAGTAAGTATCGAAAGACATAAAACCAAGGTGCCTGGGTGGCTCAGTCAGTTGGGCGGCTGCCTTTGGCTCAGGTCATGATCTCAGGGTCCTGGGATCAAGTCCTGCATTGGGCTCCCGACTCGGTGGCGAGTCTGCTTCTCCTCTCTCTGACTGCTGCTCCCCCTGCTGTACTCTCTCTGTCAAGTAAATAAATAAAATCTTTAAAAAAAAAAAAAAAAAGACATAAAACCATGTTGGCTGGCTTGAGGTACAGAATTCCATTGTGGGAACTTGGATTTTCTTACCTTCAGCTCTCTCAGTCATGGCCCTGTGTGTGGCCTTCCCATCTGAGGTAGCTGGGCATGTTTGGTCTGTCCCACAGCTGGCTCAGCAGTGGCAGAAGCTGGAGCACCTCAGAAAGAGCACTGGACTGGAAGTCAAAAGACCTGAGGTTTTGCCTCAGCTCTGTCTTTAACTTAGTCAGGTGCCCCTGGTTGAACAGAAAGATCACCAACCACCTCTGACACTCACTTGGTGGTGACTACAAATCCTACAGAACTGAACATAAAACTCAAAAATACTGAATATCTAAGCCTCCTTCCCTGAGAGGAGAACAGACAAAGCTGACCCAAACCTAAAACATTGGTACTATTTGCCTACAGTGTATAGAGCTAGAGAGAGAATATCAAATTTTTTCTTAAAAAGATCATTCCAGGGCTCCTGGGTGGCTCAGTGGGTTAAAGCCTCTGCCTTCAGCAAAGGTCATGATCTCAGGGTCCTGGAATCGAGTCCCTCATCGGGCTCTCTGCTCAGCAGGGAGCCTGCTTCCCCCCTCTCTCTGCCTGCCTCTCTGCCTATTTGTGATCTCTCTCTGTCAAATAAATAAATAAAATCTTTAAAAAAAAAAAAAAAGATCATTCCACCAGGCATGCCTGGGTGGCTCAGTCAGTTAAACTTTCGACTCGATTTCAGCTCAGGTCTTGATCTCAGGGTTGTGAGTTCAAGCCCTGTACTAGGCTCCACACTGGGCATGGAGCCTACTTAAAAATAATAATAATAATAATAATAATTCCACCAAATCCAGACAGTTTTCAAAGCCTTGAAACCTGAAGCAATCATTAGGAGCTATGTAGAGCTAAGGGGATCAGTGGGCCCAGCAGAAGAGTAGAGGCTTCCTTCTAGAGACAAAGGGCCAAGGAAGGGTGTGCATTCAATATAATAGCTGAAAGAGGGGCTCAAAAGCCTTCCATAGGTGCGTAGCTGATAGGAATAAATCTAACTTCTCACACCAGTGGCCAAGGCCTTCTAATTCTGGCCCTCACCTGTTTTTACAGTTCCCACTGTAGGGTCGAAGGCAGGCCACCCCAAGATGGGCCACTCTGACATGAAAATTATTTTGAGCTGAAGGCAACAAGACCTTGCAGGCTTAGGGATGCCTGGTTGGCTCAGTTGGTTAAGCGGCTGCCTTCGGCTTAGGTCATGTTCCCAGGGTCCTGGGATTGAGCCCATCAGGCTCCCTGTTCAGTGGGGAGTCAGCTTCTCCCTCTCCCGCTGCCTGCTGCTTCATCTGCTTGTGCGCTCTCTCTCTGTGTCAAAAAAATTTAAAAAAAAATTTTTTTAAAGACCCTGCAGGCTCAAGAGAAACTTTTGCCCCTCCTGTAACTATATAGAAGAATCTAAGTTAGCCGTTTTTCCCAGGATGAGGGTTATTAGCAGAGAGAAATTTTATCTGAGTGATCCACCTGCATTACAGGACATACATCTAATTTACCAAACATCTGCTCTTCTTCTTATTGGCTTGTGAATTGTGTTCCTTTCCTCTGAAGTCCGAGACTCCTATCCTACTTCTCCTTAGTTCAGGATGCTTCCGATGTGTACCTGATAGTTGTTTCACATTATGTAATATGAGACAGTTCAGGTATATACCTCATTTTGCCTGACTGTCCTTGGAGTATCCATGTCTGTGTGGATTCCTATTAGATCTGATTTTCCCCTGTTACTCTGTCTCATGTCAGTTTGATTCTTAATCCAACTAGAAAGCCCCTGGAAAGGGAGAGGAATTCTTGCTCCTCAACCCCATCATGTCACCCCAGGGATCTTACCCCCTAGTAACACTGAACCACTCTGCATTCCCAGACCTTGTCCTTACTCAGTGCCTTTTGTTTAGCTGTGCCTCCGTCAAGGATGTTTTTTCCATGCATCTCTGCCTAATATACCCCAACATCCTCCAAATCCCACTTCAAAACCCACAACCTCTAGGAAGTCTTCCTCAGTCCTCATCGTTCCTCTTTCCCACAAGAACACATCCCTCCCTTCACTGCACATTCACTCTCCTTTATTGTCGTGTATGTAAACCCTAACTAGGTTGTGACTGACCTCATTATAGTGCATCTCCCCCAATAACTTTGAGGTCCTCTAAGATAAGGCTCTTGCTTTTACTAATGCACCCAGGTGCCTAACACAAGGCCTGTCATGGATGGCTGCTTTCCTTCTTTTTCTTTGGGATGGCCTTGGTGCCCGGTTCACATTAAGGGTAACCATGAGCTGTTAGACTAGAAACATCAGCTTTGGCTATGTAAAGTCAAGAAAGCTTCTCTGCTTAGAGAAAAATCCTAAAGAGTACACTGTTTGTATTGAAGTAATCCCAGGGTTCTGCTCTGCTTCAAATTAATATGAAACAGCAGAATATGATGGTCAAGTTAAAATAGTTTGGGGGGGGGTTGTGTGTGTGTGTGTGTGTGTGTGCATGTGGGGAGAAAGAGAGATAATCTTTTTTTTAATATTTTATTTATTTATTTGATAGACAGAGATCACAAGTTGTCAGAGAGGCAGGCAGGGAAAGAGGAGGAAGCAGGCTCCCCGCCGAGCAGAGGGCCCGATGCCGGGCTCGATGCCAGGACCCTGAGAGCATGACCTGAGCTGAAGGCAGAGGCTTTAACCCACTGAGCCACCCAGGCGCCCCGAGAGAGAGAATCTTAAGCAAACTCCACACTGAGCACAGAGCCCAACATGGGACTTGATCCAAGGATCCTGAGATCATGATCTGAGCCAAAATCAAGAATCAGATACTTAACCAACTGAGCCACACAGACGACCTTTAAAGTAATATTCTCATTCAAAATCAAAGTTCTTAAGGACAATTAACTTTAAATAAACATCAGAAGATTTCACATCTGGATGAAAAGAGATCTAGGTATTTAAAGAAATGGCAGGAGGGGCGCCTAGGGGGCTCAGTCAGTTAAGCGTTTGCTTTCAGCTCAGGTTATGATCCCAGGGTCCTGGGATTGAGTCCCACATTGGCCACCCTGCTGGGTGGGGAACCCACTTCTCCCTCTGCCTGCCGCTCCCCCAGCTTGTGCTCTCTATCTTTCTCTCTGACAAATAAACAAAATCCGAAAGAAAGAAAGAGAGAAAGAGAGAAAGAGAGAAAGAAAGAAAGAAAGAAAGAAAGAAAAGAAAAGAAAAGAAAAGAAAAGAAAAGAAAGAAAAGAGGAAGGAAAGAAATGAATGACAGGAACTAGTACCTAGACTTGGCCTGTCAGCCCCATGTTCTTTGGCTCTATGGGCTCTTACCTGGACCAAATATTGCTTAAAATAAGGAAACTCACAGGCCAGGCCTCAAAATTGACTTAGTGCAGTTTGTTGTAACGAACCCCAAACCTTTAAAGAGAAACAGTATGTGAAAAAGTATTTAGATACAAAAAATTAAAACTTAAGTATAAAAATGTGTTCCCTGCCCCATTGTGATGATTGGTTATAAGCATCAACTTGAATGGGCTAAGAGATGCTCAGGTATGTGGTAAAACATTACTTCGGATGTGTCCCTAAGGGTGTTTCTGGAAGAGATTAGCATTTGAATCAATAGACTGAGTAAAGAACATTGCCCTCACCAGTGCAGGGGGCATCCTTCAATCCACTGAGGGTCTGGATAGAACAAACAGGTGGAGGAAGGGTCAGTTTGTTCTCTGTTCTCTCAGACTGGACATCCATCTTCTGCCCAAGAACATCAATACCCCTGGTTCTCAGGTCTTCAGGTTTGGACTGGAGCTCCCTCACCAGCTTTCCTGGACTTCTAGCTTGCAGACAGACCTCTCAGCCTCCATCATCTCATGAGCCAATCCCTCATAATGGGTCTCTTTCTGTTTATCTATATATATATTCTATTTCTTCTGTTTCTCTAGAGAACCCTGACCAATACACTCATTAAAAGACCTTTTAAACTCCTGTGTGGATACGCTAGATATTTGATAAAACCAATGAATGAGGAATTCATGGTATGTGAAAAAAAAATCTGTCCTTTCAACTTATAACTAAGCTAACATTCACTTTTTGAAGCATTACCCAGATCTGATGTGAAATATTGGGGTTTGGGAGCAAATGGTCAAGAAAGAATTCTTGGAGCATCTTCAGTGCAAAAAGGTGGTTTTATTAAAGCATGGGGACAGGACCTACAGGCAGAAAGAGCTGCACTGGTGCTGTGAGGAGTGACTAATTATCCTTCTAAGTTGGGAGGGGGTTAGGGATAGTGTAAGTCTCTAAGGAATCTGGAAGCAAGGTTTCCACAACCTTGAGGGCCTAGCTGTTGTTAGAAAAAGGTCATTTCTATCTAGTAAACCCTTAGTCCTGAGACCCTTCAGATGTGTACCAGTGGGGCATATGCTTGGAGGATGATTGCTGACATACATCTTGGGGTTGGTGGGGGTGGTAGAGATAAAGGAAGTTTCCAGAGGGATTTTTACAGGATCCTGGAGGTTGGGCTAATGTCAAGCTAAGGTTGCCTTTTGCCTCAGTGATGTGTTAACATGGAGACAGCTAAGCTCTCTGAGGAAGGTCACTTTGCCTGTCTATGGGACTTGTGAATGGGCAGTAAGGTATAAACAAGTTTAATTCTTTTTCTTTTGCCTTTCTTCTCCACATCAGAACTACAAGAGGAAAAGAACAGAGGGCCAGAGCATAAAGGTCTCACAAGGTCCAGGTAATTTGGAAGGCAGACCTTTTGAGGGGTCCAGAGGACTGAGTTCAAGCATCTCAGACACGGGTTCTGGTCATCCAACCTGGCAGGCCTCTAGGTCCCTGGTTACAAGGACGCACTGGAGAAGGGGCTGTGAAGGGGCCTGAGCGGGGCCGGGGTGAGGTGGAAACTGCACCCACAGCTAAGCACGCCTCCAGGGAGGGGAGACTGCCCCTCTAAGGTGAGGCTTACCTCCAGCCTCTTCCCAATGTGTCCATTTTCCCCTGTAGACTTCTCTGGTAGGAGCAGGCCCCTCTGCCCATAGCCGCAGATCAGCACTGGAGCGAAAGAGGGAAGGTACTCTCAAGACACAAAAATAGTGGCCTTGTCCCACCTCCTAGGTGTGATGTGATTATTATTATAAAAGACCGTTTTCCAAGGAAAACCTTTGTCTTTACTGGGTCCTTAGGCCCCAGTTCTTTTGTGCCCCTTTGCCGATTTCAGTGGGCAAGAACCTTTATGGGAGTGTGTGTGTGCGTGCGCACACCTGCGGATGCTCTGGTTTAGTAAAAACCTCACAGAATTCAACCACACAGAAACTTGGTCAGCTTTTTTTTTTAAGATTATATGAGAAAAGGGGCGCCTGGGTGGCTCAGTGGGTTAAAGCCTCTGCCTTCGGCTCAGGTCATGATCCCAGGGTCCTGGGATTGAGCAGGGAGCCTGCTTCCTCCTCTCTCTCTCTGCCTCTCTGCCTGCTTGTGATCTGTCAAATAAATAAATAAAAATCTTTAAAAAAAAAGATTATATGAGAGAAGAACAAATAATGACAAAAGGAGCTGATGTCAAGAATCTGGCGTTTAAAAAAATCACATACAACTTCCAGGTCTATGGGGAGATCAGTGCTTCCTAAGGGTGCCCAGAGGCAAAGGTGCCCATCAAAGATGGTGAGTATCTGCAGACAGGTCAACAAAATGATGGCCTTTAGAACAATCTTGGTTTGAAATAAAAGAAATGACTGGCCAATATCCACATTCTGATTATTCACAGTTAACAGGGTTATCTGAGAAAGGTTAAAGGGACAGGCCCCTGGATAGAGACAGCTATTAGGGTATGTAGGTGGATGACGGACAGGTGGAGAGGGATAGGACATAGACAGATAGCAATGCCACATAGAAGGTAAAAGGTGGAGGCACTGGGTAGGCAGATAAAAGTATCAAATCCAGCTGATCTGAAGACACCCTACTGAGCCAGAGCAAGCTTGTGACTGTGACTCAATTCACATGATTAACATGTGCCTTCTGGAAGGGTCACCATATTGTCCTACACTTTCTTTTTTTTTAAGATTTATTTATTTATTTATTTATTTGAGAGAGAGGCAGTGAGAGAGCATGAGCGAGGAGAAGGTCAGAGGGAGAAGCAGACTCCCCGTGGAGCTGGGAGCCTGATGCGGGACTCGATCCCGGGTCTCTGGGATCATGACCTGAGCCGAAGGCAGTCGTCCAACCAACTGAGCCACCCAGGCGTCCCTGTCCGACACTTTCTTTTTGGCCTAGAGATCCCAAGGTTCTTTGGTTCAACTTCAGAGTGCTACTTTAAGTCAGTTCGTTACCATATTTTTGAGGATCTGTTAGATGGGGTGCAGCCGAGGCCTCTCTGTAATACACCTAATGTCAGGTTATCAGAATTTCCATCTACCTCACAGGGCTTGAGAAATTTCGAACCGTGACCTTGTATGTTACAGGGTCCCTAATAATTTGAAATAGTGTAATAGGAGATAACAATAAAACCTGATTTTATATATACAACTTTAAAGCAATTCACTGGAATTTAAAAAAAAAATCTATCAGGACATAATTTCAAAGCTGGGGTAAATTGCGAATGGTGTTTACATTCCTGCCACACGGTGGCGCCACTTAAGCCAGTAAACAGGAATCCTTCCTGGGTCCTGTCTGTATTGTCTAAACCAGGCTGGGGTTTACAGTGTCTTCTAACAATGGTGGTGGCTTTTATGTAGTTTTTGTGCTTTAAAATCTCTTTAAATATCTTATAACGATGTCATCCAAATCTTCCATCAGGGACAGTGCTACTGAGAGAGCTGAGTATCGATAATAATAAAGGGAGCTGTGTATAATCCCATGATATCCTCTGCTGTTTGCTCGTTAGCAGAGACCACCCCATAAAATATTAGAGATAATACCAAGAATATGCAAAGCAAAAGTATGCTACAGAGGCTGATGATTGATCATTTCCTAGAATGCATTGCCCTAAGAAATACACTTCAGCGAAAATGAACAGTGAGTGACAGGCACTTGGAATCCTGGCCCGAGAGGAAAGCATTTGTTTAGGGCACATCCCCAGCCTTATTCTGGGAGATCCCTAGTGACCAGACTGTGGCTTAGCTGCTGGTTCGTTTAGCAGTTAGTCCCATGGACCAGGAAGAGACAATCTGGGTTCAAGTCCTGCTCCCACCACTTCCAAGCAGCACGATTTGGGGCAACTCATTAATTCCCCACATCTTACCAGAAAACTGGGCCCTAAACAGTGCCTGGCTCACAGAGTTGCTGTGCGAGAGCTAAATGACATAATCTAGTAGGGGCCTATCACAGTGTCTGGGACAGAGTAAGTGTTCCTTAAATATTAGCCACACTCCTCCTCAGTGAGCCATTGTCCCAGCTCAGGGCCA